>CM074510.1:13659477-13812662 GCA_037389245.1 Oryzias sinensis
ATATATATATATATACATATATATAATTTTTTTTACAAACGAAAGAGATGGGAAAAGTGCAACAAAAAGGAAAAAGGTGATGAGGTTATAATTTTAAGCTTCACAATGTTTATGCTAGTTTTGCTGGAAAGACAAATGTTACATCCAAGAGTTAGATTCTGACACTAAGATTAGCCGAAGATATCTGTTGTGTCCATCAATATGGATATGCAACACTTTATAAGGGTTGCACATGCCACTTTTCTCTGCAACAAACCCATCGTGTTGATTATGTGAGCACTTCAGCGTCTCCCCTTCAGGTTCCGCTGGAATTACGTTTAGTTGCGTAAAAAATTGAATAGGTACGATACTTCAAAAAAGGTAAACACTGGAGCTAAAGCTCTAGAAAAAAATAACACAAACATAAAATTGGTGCCAATTTATAACCACCAGGAGCAATGTAGCGTTCAGTGCCTTAAACAAGGACACTTTGACACATTGACAGGCAAGGCGGGAACTGAACCTGCAATATTCTGATCAGAGGTCGACCGCTCTACCTCTGCATCGCCACCGCCCTCGTGATTGTGACATCAAGATGTGTTTCTAAACAATAGAAGTATAGACACAATTAAAAAAATTAACGGTTGTCCATTTCTGAAGGCCAGTTTGTAAATATGGACTATTATTACTGTCCCCTTTTTCTCCTGCTTTCTTTTATCCTTCCTCAGAGTTGGAATTAAGGTTGAATGTGGTCCCAAGCGTGTATTCGGGGCGAGTAGATGTTTCTAGATAACTGAATTTCCCTTGGCAGCAGGCCACAGATGTGTCACCGCTCATGGACCTCCGCTCTAAGCCATTCATGTGCTTCACTGTCCCCGATCATCCCTTTCTCCTCCTAAAGATGAAGCTGCCAATTTCTTTTTTTTTTTATCTTTAAATTTTGCCTTAATTAGTTTTCGTATTCACTGCATTCCGTAAACAGGATTATGAACAGAATCTCATTTATTTTCCTGTGGAAATTAACCCTAGATGACTGAACTCCACAAACATCATTGAGATGTACTGATCAAAGCACCTTCACTTAATAGACTGACGCATTGATTACAGGCGACACAGGTCACCTCCATCTCTGCAGAGGTACTCTCTCTTGATGTGAATTTGTTTAAACAATATTTAAGGAAATACCTGGATTGTTATGGACTATGAATGGTGGTTTCTAACACTTTGATGCTATTTGGTGAGGTTATTTTAGAAAAACTTGTTGCTAGAAAAGCGGAGATACTACTAAATTTGGTGGGGGTGGGGGTGGTGGTGGAAGGAAAACTACTTTTTTGGTATAAAATGTGAAGTCAGTGTGTTTGTAAAAACAAAAATAATTTGCAGTTGGTAGTTGATGAAGGAAATCTAATTGCCATTTTTTTCGTGATACGGACGTCACTATGTTGGAGCCGGAGGAAGTCAGTAAGAAATAATAGAAAGGAGGTTTGGGAAAATCTTCCAATTAAATGTTTGAGACGTTCAACATCAGACCACATATACTTCCTGAGGCATCTGATTGGTCAATATGTAACTTGAATAATTTTGCATTGAAGAAAAAACATCATGAAATAAAATCTGGATTAGCAAGAGCATGTTAAAAACATGGCGAAAAGCAAGAAAGGTTAGGTTTTGGTCACAAACGCAACTGCCACCGTGCTTTTCGTCAGTGTCAGTCTTGTCGCCGGCCAGCAGCAGCTCTAATTGGACTATGTGTAAATGTCTACAGACGGCGGACATCCATATCAAGAGCCACTGGCTGCCCAGCAACCACGGCCTCACCCAACAACTTATTCTTCGCCTTTCTTGTGCGCATTGCTTTTCCTGTATACCGTAAGTACTGCGGCGAGGAGAATGTGCTGTCTTCTTTGTTTTCTTCCTCCACCCAGAGAGAGCTTCTCCTCCACATCCACTCACAAGCCATGTCCCACTGGGCGGAGGCCCACGGAAGATCCAGGACACGCTGGATAGACTACGTCTCTTGCCTGGCCTGGGAACTGGTTGGGGTCCCCTCAGACGCGCTGGAAGATGTGGTGAGGGAAGTCTGGGCCTCTTTCCTTAGACTGCAACCCCAGCGACCTAGTCCCGGATAAGCGGAGGAAGATGCATGGATGGATGTATTCTTCTAAGCATCAACCACAATTTGTCAAGATACATGTCACTGAGTCGCTGTGGTGCTATCAACGGGATGAGTTTTGCGCAGCATCAATACCGTCTCCCCATTTGTACATATGGCCGATATTGCCAGATTGATGTCTGGTCATTGCCGGGCCCCCTGGCCCAGCTCAACAGTCCTCTTTAAGTGCCCGCGCTGCTCCTTCACGATTTCTAGCAATCGGACAGTGGCAGTGGGACGGCACATGGCAGCTGGGGGTGGGTGGGTGGGTGGGTGGGGGCTGGAATGTGGCAGTCTGAAATCAGTTGATCATAAGACAAACCACATGTCACACGACTGCCACTGCACAACCTGCAAATGTATCAAGGCGGGCCACTGACTGATGTCAAAAAAATTCTGCGTATGTTGTTTAAAAATATAACTGAGGTTTCAAAAATACAACTGTCACCTCCTGGTTACAAATGCCTCCGTGTAGTCACCTGTCGAATTTGCCAAACAAAAAAACCCTGCATTTAGATCGCCGCATGGTGGTATTTTGGGATATGTGACCGTAGTCTTATTCTGACAACTATATTGACTTACTAATAGCTGTTTATTTCTCTATGGAAGTCTGTCGGATTTGGACTTCTTGGGGGATGCGGGTACTTCCTGTTTGGAACGCGAGGCGGGATGCGTCAATGGGTTCAATTAATCTGCCAACTAGTGCTCAATCAGTGCAGTGACATTTAGTGGATTACTTGTTTAACCCTTGTGCTATCCTATGGGGTCCAGATGACCCGATCCTTACATTGACGTGTTCTCCCTACCATGACAAAAGTTGATAAAGGTGGAGACAATTTCATGTAATCCATGGACACCAGTTAAGATCACAAATCATTGAACAAAAATAGTCTTGTGGGGTCCAGATAAGCCCACTCCCAACGCCAAAGTGCCTAGGATAGCACAAGGGTTAAAGAAGAGATTTATTACACCTCGTCCACCACGATTTTCAACATTGTGAACATATCCATGATTTGTTCAGGTTGTTCTACTCAGCTTCTCTGGGTAATCATTCAAAAAAAAAGTTTAAATCAGTATTTTATGAAACTGAGCAAACTTATTGACATCATGCATATAATATAATACATTTCTATATTTACACTAGATTCATAATCTCTTTTGGGTTCTGAAGAGGCAAACTAACTGAAGTTTACTCTTCCCACATCAACAAAAACCAAATTTACTTAAACAAAATGATGTATTGTAGCGCTGATGGTAATCCAAAAGACACATGCTTAATCATGTCACAATTTGACTTCTTACAAATTAAAACAACTGGTTTAACCCTAGTGCTATCCTAGGCACTTTAACATTGGGAGTTGGGTCATCTAGACCCACTAGACAGTGCACCTGAACCTATTTTCTTCAATTATGTGTGATCTTCACTGGTGTCCATGGATTACATGATATCTTTCCACCTTTATCCACCTTTGTCATGGTAGGAATAACACGTCAATGTAAGGGTGGGGTCATCTAACCACAAGGGATAATATTTTCCACCCCAAAGGGTTGTCATGATTAGAAAAACACATCAAGAACATCTTTGACACCAAGCTGTGTATATGTTTATTTTTGTTTAAAGAAAATCTGATTCTTTAACATTAGAATCAACTGGAAACTAATCCTTTCTGACACTAGTGGCTTTTTACGGAACTGTCACATTTGGTACTTAGTGATTGGAATCAAATTCTGGAACATATAAGTCTTTTTTTAGGACAAAAATTTTAACAGTTAAAATATATTCTAATAGGCAAACAATTTATTTGCCATGCCATTCAGTATTTATATCATTGACTCCTGACTAAATTAAGCAGAAAATGTGGATTTTGGATGAAATGTATGCACAACAAGGAATAGGTAGTTTTTAAAAGAAATACCCTCAAAAAAATTCTAATTCACAAATTAAAGAATAATGTTATTCTTCAGAAAAATTACATTTATACTTTTCTGCTATGTCATGTTACAACAATGATCTTCTTTGCAGAGATTAATTGTACACAATACAACAAAATTACACAGATATATTAAACTTATTACCCAAAAAAATTAAATGCATTGAAAAGAAAGAAAGAAAAGAAACAAAATATTTGTTTCATAATCGTACATAGAGATTTTTGCAGTTTTGCATGCTATACACACTAATAGATTAATAAAATATAGTGATTATTGACTGAAGTCAAGCAGAGTTTGATTTATTGCTTGAAAAGGAGTGGAAAAGAAGCAAACCTGTATAATCCCACCCACTGAGTTTTTATGCATGGTTGTCAAAATCCGATTCTGTTTAAATCCTGTGCTGATTTTTTGTAAAGTAACAAAAGAAAAAATGCATTAAGTGTTGCATTAAAAACTGAAGATATCACAATTTGAAACACAATTTATTTTGCTATTCAAACATGTCTATTGAACACAATTGTTGCCTAGAAAAATCCTTCAGTTTTTTTCAGCGAACACAATAGCATCCTTATTTTCTTTGCTTAATGGAATCAGTCCAGCACCGCTACAGATGACAGGAGAAAGTCACCGAGGGTGAAGTTTCGTTGGCAGCCGGCACTTTTTCACATGGTTTCCACTCAAACAGATAGGCAGCATGACAGGCCAGTCAATAGAAGTCAGCAGTGATTATGCAAGTTGCTTATGCCTAATGAGAAAGGTCAGCGCATTGCCAAGAGAATGGGACACTTGCCCAGTCTCACACTGAGATGTACAGTACACGCAGTGCTCCAGAATATGTGCTGCAGAAATAAACATTTCTCATTCTGCCTCTGCTAAAAAAGTTCAGTTGGAAACATTTTTACAGGAAATGAAGACGATCTATGTAAACCTATAGCTTGGAAGCTAGTGCAAACATATAGTTTGGTGCAGTTTATGCAAAGTAAACCAATAAGATGGGAGGAATGCTAATTCATGTTAATTGTTAAACATAAGTTTTAAAAATTCAAAATCCATTAATTACGCAACATATTTTAACCTACAACCTTTTAAATGCTTCCTACTGATGGCTTGTTACCATGGTAACATAGCTTATTGCCAGAGAGGTTGTAGAAAGATGTGACTTTACCATTAAACCGTCACATGCTATTTCAGTAGTAAGTCAGTACATTGGTGGTTTTATAGGTCTACATAAGGTCTAAATTAGGATGTGAATTAGGATTAAAAAAATTGTGAAAGCAGATTGAACCCTTTAACACCAGAGATGTTGCTGGCGACACCAAAATAATACACACTCAAGACATACAGTAACCGTTGAATTGTTTTCGCGATCAACGTGAATCAGCTGATTTCGACGTGGAGAAAAGTAGCTTTTCTTATCGGCTCAGCACCGATATGCAACTCATTACTAGCATAAAGTGTTACATAACTGTGCAAAGCCGCTTCTTTCTGTGACAGAATCAGGGGAACCAACTAGCTAATAACTCAAAGACTAGAGTAGACTAAGACACTTAGAACAAATACATTTTTGACTATACTTTATTTTCTTATGACACTTGAGACCTAGCATGAACTTGTAGCTCAAGCCATGAGACTTTACTTGAACTTTACTTGAACAAACTTTGCAGTTACCTTTTGATTTATGACCAAAGACTACATTTTACTTTTTCCTCCAATATTTCAGTCATGACTTACTTAGGACTTGACTTTTAGTTCTAAGACATTAGACTAGATATGAAAGTTGATGTGTGCGTTCAGGGTGACCAAACATTTGAAACAGATGACTTATGTTAAGAATTGACTTGGACATTTAAAATAAATCTGAAGTCTTTACTGCTCAATCAAATATTTAAGATTTGACTTAATTTTTGGTTGTAAGACATAGACTTGAGAGCGATCGACAGGTGGAGCCGTTGACCCTTGAGAATGGAAGATTGCAATTTTGGTTCCTGCCCTGCCTGCCCACGTGTGGAAGTGTCCTTGGGCAATACACTGAACCCAGATTCCTCCTGGTGGTTATAGGATGGCACCAGGGTTAGGCAGTGAGGTTGTCAACAGTGTGTGAATGTGTGTGTGTATGGTTGAAGGGGACTGTGACTGTAAATGGCTTTGGGCCTTCAAGGACGGCAGAAAAGCACTATTTAATAATAATAATGGATTAGATTTATCTGCGCTTTTCCAGACGCTCAAAGTGCTTACATTGTGGCCATTATTCAATTCACTCCTCATTCATACTTGGTGAGGGTAAGCTACTGTTGTAGCCACAGCTGCCCTGGGGCAGACTGACAGAGGCGTGGCTGCCATTTTGCACCTACGGCCCCTCTGACCATCACCGGGATCATTCATACACATGCACACGCCAGTGGAGCCACACTGGAGGCAAGGAGGGTGAAGTGTCTTGCCCACGGACACAACGACATTTTGGCTGGTGGGAGCGGGGAATCGAACCGCCAACCCTTCGATGATTGGACGACCTGCTCAACCACCTGAGCCACTGTCGCCCTTGTAAGTCAACACTATTACACTATTTACCATTTACCAAGGTCGATATGTGTTTGTGGTGACCAGACAATTGAAACATGACTTGACTTAGTTGATTGATTAGACCCATGACAGTTGATTTTTGCGATTTGACTTGAACTTATTAAACCTCTTACCAGAGTCTTGAAATTTGATAGAATCTTTTAAGAGCTAAGATTTGACTCACACTCCTGGTGGTTATAGGCTAGCACCAATGTTGGGCAGCAGAGCTGCCAAAAGTGTGTCAACATGTTTGCATTGGTGAATGGGACCATCACTATTGAAGGCCTTCAATAAAGGTAGAAAAAATGCTTTTTATGTAAACGCCATGTACTATTTACCAAGGTCAATATGTGCTTGAGGTGACCAGATAACTGAAACTTGCCTTGATCTGTTTGACAAGACCCTTGAGAGTTGTTTTAGCTGTTTTAGACGTGCGATTTGACATGAAATTGCAACTTGACTGGAACTTCTTACCAGTCTTGAAATTTGATTTCTTCTTTTAAAACCTAAGTTTTGTCCTGGACTGCTAATGGTCATAGGTTGGCGCCCGTGTCAGGTAACAAAGTCGTCATCAGTGTGTTAATGTGTGTGCATTGGTGAATGGGACGGTACCTGAAAAGCACTTTGGACCTTCAAGGACGGTAGAAAACCGCTTCATAAGTATATGCTATTTACTATTTACCATGTGTTTGAAGTGACCAGACAAATGAAATTTGACTTGACCCTTACTTATTTTTGTGTGTTGTATAAGTGTTTACTATGACCTGTCACTCACAGTACGCCTGTAGAAAAAAAATGTGCCTGAACATTTTTGCCTCACGGGTTGTCTACGATCTTAACATTTTGCATAGATTTGCCCATTTTTCGCCCGCAGATGGCCCATATCCACCTGTTGGAGCAGTTGTGACCAAGGCAATGGACATGCGATTTGACTCGAACTTCTCATGAGAGTCTAGATTTGATTTTTTTTTCCTTTAGGATTTAAGATTTGACTATGTCTTGAAAACTGGCTTTTAGGGAGTGACGAGTTGAGCTTTCAAAATAATAAACTTTGATAGCCATTGTCTCCATATGTAAGCCTATGAGCAGCTTCAAAAGTATTTTAGTAATGGCAAAAAAATTTTTTTGACTCATTAATTGTTTATGCTTAGAGCCAATCAAATCATGTTTTTTTTTTCTATAACACCTCCACCTCTCAAACTGGGCTGCATTTGGTTGACAGACGCAGCATCTATTCCACACCTTATTTTTTTCCCCTCGTTGCTTAAATGTGTTGTGATTGCGTTGGTGTGGCGACGTTGTGCTGGGTGGAAGGGGAGGGGGGGGTAAGGGTATGGAGACGGGATGGAGGGGAGGGGGGTGTAGCAGAGAAAAGCATTCTGCAGTGAAAATGTGCTCCCACTGAAGCGTAGAGAGACTGCAGCAGAGTGAACGAGCCTGTGCACCACCTGCAGTCGAGTGTGTGTGTGTGTGCGTGTGTGTGTGAAAGAGAGAGCAGGAAATAATCACCCAAGACACAATGATTCAACACCCCGCTCCTCTCCTCCTCCATCCTCTTTTCCTCTCCTCCCTTCTTCACTCCCTTCGACCCAATTCTGCACACACACCACAATCCTCACCCTGCGCCTGCCTCGCATCAGCCGCTGCACGTCTGTTTTGCTTGCTTGTGCGCCCATGTGTGTGCATTCGCCACTCGTCTGCTCAGTATTCTCCAACACACCTCCTCTTTTTCAGATTTCCTTTTTGTGATTCCCCTCCACTCCTGGTGTTTCATTCACTCCGGGCATCCAGCCCCTCTCCATCGCTACTTGATGCATGCCTTTCTTGGTGTCATCCTCTTCTCTCAGGCTTTAACTCCGGTTTCAACTCTGGAACATCGACACTGACTGAATATGCCCCCACCCACCCCCCAAAACCCCATTCTGTAATCCATGCTGCTTCTTTCTTTTTTCCTCCAAGTTCTCCCCTTCTCTACACCCTCCTCACTCAGTTGCTCCCCTCCTCCCGCTCTAAGTGCTGCAGCATCGGTGCATGTGTGTGTGTGTGTGTGTGCAAAGACATAAAGCGGCGCCGAGCAAAAGAAGGCGCACAAGTGTGTGCCACCGGAGTGTGTGAGCGCAAGCGCCAGGGGAACCTGCGCCTTGGAGAGAGGCGGCCATGCACTCAGACGGGGGGCTTTTTTAGCTGGCGGAGAGTCTGGGCATTTGCAGGTGTGTGTTCCGTGGGAGACTGCGAGCGAGGGTATGCCAGCATGCGTGCGTGTAGCACTGTGGTCGATCAGAGACGGGCTCTTGGCGTTGTACGGCCGATGGTGCTCATCGCACTTTGAGGACTGACTCATCCAGCCCGAGCTGCAAAGACGGGGACGGACGGATGGACAGATGGGTAGACGGTCCTTAGCTCTAGATACTCCAGGTCCCTCTAGACCATGTAAAGGTCTAGCCTTTTTTTTTCATAGGATGCCAGAAGCTCTCACTAATTGGAATTGCAGACCCCCAACCAGACCAACCAAATTTGCTTGAAAACCCCTGAAAGGAAAAGAAATCATCATCTCCATGGTCTAGGAGAAGCAGGATCTCTTGCATCTGCGTGGTCTTTGCCTGCTTGATATCTTTTTTTTTTTTTTACGCATTAAAGGCAGTTACAGGATCCTATCCCAGAACAGCCAGGCGAGATAAGAGGCTGGCAGACAAGACGGGACTGGCATGGCTCGCCTCAACTGGTGCCTGGCTGCTGTCATCAGCTGGGGCAAGTTCCTCTTTTCCTGCTTCTTTCCTCTGCGGGGAGCCAAGCGAGACAAGGTAAGAGCTGAGTCCGGGCGCTGAGATAGAGAGCCTAAGAAGAGATTGAGTGGACTTAAAGGATTCTACGGTTAATGCAAATGTTGCTACCCTTCTCAACATATCCAGACGTCGCTCATTGGTTTTAGAATGGGTCCATAACAATCTTTCTCCATGCCGCACTCTTCATGGATAGGCCTCGGTGTCAATACCACCACTCAACCATGCTTGCGTACACTTGATCTTATTGAAAAACGATGTAGTTGAGTTGATCGTTGAAGGGATTTTTTTCTGCAGGTTCTGGTTTTTGCTAGCTTTTAAAAGCCAAAAGCCAACCCACATGGAGGCATGTGGGTCAAGTTTTTGGGGGTTTCTCGAAAGCTAGTTTTCCTAATGGGATGAGGTCACCTTGTATTTCCAGCTGCATAATTATAATAAAGGACATCATTTTTCCAAAGTCCCTTTAGATATTTTGTGTTTAGGTTGTAAATCGGTCATGACATGCTTGTTCCATTTGAAGGCCAAACTCAAAGAGGTACCACCAATGAAATAGCCAGTCATTCCTTTTCTTAAGTATCTGATGAGTAAAAATAACAGCTTAGTTTCAAAAAGACGACTTGCTAAGGGTCTTTGCTGCAGAGACCGCCTGAAAGGCTTTTCTTGGGGGAACCTTTAAAAAAAAGTATCATTTCGGAACTTCAGCATCCTGGGTACAACCCCTCGAATATCCTCTGGCAGTAGGATTCTGCTCCTTGTTACACCATAACACGGTGCTGCAGCTGCCACAGCCCAGAAATTCCTCCCACAAGCACCGACTGAAGAACCCACCCTCCCACACCAGTCCCAACCCCCTCCTCGCCCAATTGCTGCAGCTCCTTATCTCTACACCCGTGCTCAACCCCCCCCACCCCCAAACACACACATTCCCTGTCGCACTCTCTTTTCCACAGTAGCTGTATTTAAATGTGTGTAGAGCTTGTTAATGCCTTTATACGCACACACTTCTATTTTATGTTCTTTCTTTTCCTCTTGGCCCTTTTTCCCCGACATCTAGAATAAAGCATTTTCCATTTTGTTTTGCATGAGCCACATATGTTCCATTCTTGTTCCAGCTGGACAAGTTCCTGCTACCTGGGATATAACCTTGTTGGGGTTTGGGTATCCTCCACCTATAGGTCAATGTTGTCCCTTTCAAAGGATTTTTTTCCCCCCCATGATATATTTTGCCTATTACTTGGACATTTAAGACATTTAAGACCAGTCATGCCGTATCACACGAGTTACACATATCAACGTTTGCTCAAATGTCAAGACATCTGGCTTGACGTTTGAGGAAGTTGTCAGTATTGTCTAGATGAGTGTCATAAAAGTCTTTGGCTCATCTTTTGTAAAGAAAAACAGTAGCTTTTAAAAAGCTGAACAATGCAGCTGTTGTGCCTGATGTGGCTGTTTTTTTTTGTCTCCCACTGCACCAATCATAAAACACAATGCTCTGTCGTGCTTGGACATTTTTCATCACCCATGAACAGAGTGTAATTATACGTGTTTAATGCCCTAGGCAAAAAACTAGGTGTATGACCCTCTCTCAGCCAGCCATTTAAAATAACCGCAAACAGTTGTTTTTTTGGAACTATTTTCTTGGTTTGTATTTAGTGTGATTCATCTTTCAGTGGTAAATATACATAGACATGTCAAAAATTAGTCTATGAGATAGTTGGACATAGTCACCGATTCCGGAAGTTGTCCCTTTAAAAATTAGGAGTTTGGTCCGTGATGTTCATCATAGACACACTTCAATTGTTTACAGTTTAATTATTTTATTTGATGCAGACTAAATACATGCAGCTATACCACCTGTTTAAACTGGTTATCAGTACACCTGTCCGCAGCCTTAAACAGTCAGACTGCCCTCTCTCCACCATAACGAAGATCTAAGAGCTGTCAAAGAATACCAGGGACAAGATTGTAGACCTAATCAAGACTAGAACCAATCTACAATAAGCAAGAGGCTTGGTTAGAAGAGATAAAATATTGGAGCAATTATGCAATATCTCAGCTGGTGGGTATCACTGAAAGAGACCAGAGCTTCACATGTGAACTGGTCAATGACCTGTACATAGCTGGGACCACACTAAGAAGAGGATTACTTATAGCACATTGCATCGTTATGGATTCAAATCCTGCAGTATTTCAAAGCTTAAACCAGCACATGTCCAGACCCGTGTAAAGTTACCCAGAAACCATCTGGAGGATTCAGAGGAGGATTGACAGAATGTCATGTGCTCATATGAGACCAAAATGGAACTGTTTGGTATAATTGCCACTTGGCATGTTTGGGATGAATGCTGAGTTGCATCCCAAGAACACCATGTTTACTGTGAAGCATGGAGGTGGAAATATCATCATTTAGGGCTGTTTTTTCCCCTTTATTTTTAGAAGGATCAATTGGGCCGTGTATGGTGAGATTTGGGGCAAAAAACTCTATCAGTGAGAGGGTTGAGGATTAAACACGGCTGGATCTCCCAGCATGACAATGACCCAAAACACATCCCCTCTGCAACCAAGGAGTGGCAACGTAAAAACCATGTCAAGGTTCTGGGGTGGCTTGGCCAGTCTCTAGACCTTGATCCAATGGAGAATCTGGATGGAGTTTAAATTCAGTGTTGCCCAGCAACAGGCCCCAAAACATTGCAGTTTCTGAGACGATTTGCATGGACTAACGGACTAATGTATATAAACCTCATGAAGATCTAAAAGAAACAAATAGACCTCTGTCTTTACCAATCAGAGTTACACTATACAGTCTTCAGTACATTATACAGTACTAAGTATATATTTTTAGGTTTGTCTCTTAAAATTGAAGTATACCTAATGAACCTTACAGACTACCTTTATCTTTGTAAACCTTATTTTGACCTGTTTTAACACATGGGTCAGCTTTGACCCGAACACAAGATAAGGGTTAAGTGGGACAACTTTCTGAATCAATGACAATAATCCTTTTTTTAGACTCCACTATATTTTTTTTGAAAAGCAAAAATTGTTAGAATGAATTCCATATGGTACAGTGGTCATTGGTTTACATTCATTTTTTTAATTTATCTTTATCAAGGCCCCAAAGCAATTTCCTGTCACAATCCTATTCACACACAAACATACACATATATGATCCCTTTGGTCAAATGCGACCCTTAGTTTTTCCATTAAGTCCATTACTAGACTGGCTTGTGATCTATGATGTGTTTCATTCACCACATGTCATAGGCCAATTGAGATATTGCTTGTGACAGTTCAATCCAAGTAGACCAACATCTAACTTCCATTGACTGCTTTGACCAGAGTGCGCAAGGGTGCCTAGACTAAACCAAAAAGGAACAAAACAAAACCCTACTCAGCCTTTCTGCTGGGCTCTTGGCCAAAATGTATTTAGGACACACATTAAAGGGTAAATCATGTACACTTATGTTGCATTTTACTACCTTCTTAGAAGGCCCAAAGCATTTTTCAGTCACAGTCTTATTCACCCATGCACACACACTCATTCTCACTCTGCTGCTAAATACTGGTGCCAAATTATAATCACCAGGAGCAACGTGGGATTCCGTGTCTTACCCAAGGACACTGCGACACATGGGTGGGGAGTGCAGGAACCAAACTTGTGATCTTCGGATCAGAGGTCGCCCGCTCTACCTCTGCACCACAGCTACCATTACCCAACCTAAACTAGCTTTATGATATTTAGTGCGTATAAAGACTGTAGGACCTTTACTATGACCATCCCCTGTTTTGTGAAATTTGGGCCACATTTGGCTTCCATGCATGGCATATGCCATCGCCAATTTAGATCAATGTCTGAATTGTCTGTGGAAACTTCAAGACATGGTAAATATATTAGGCCCATACAACTTTAGCTAGGCCTCTGATATTAGGACCATAAAACACCTACCACAAATAGACACAACTGTTTTGTGACATTTAGTATGGGTGTTGTATTAATTTCACTGATGATTGTTTTTCTCTACTATAAAGTGGCTTTGATTTAATTTGATTTGATTTTGTGGGATTTTATTTGATCTGCATGACCTATCATAATTCAACCTGGACCGGTCTTCTGAACGCTGGGTGACAAAAACACTAGATACCACAACAAAGCACACTCTGGGATGATCACTTAAGTGGCCATCAACCACTTGCACCCTTGCATTACTTGCTTCATTTTAGCCACATAATTGCCAGTCGTACTTTTTATTCAAACACCAACACCGTAAAAATGTATGTACAACATGCACATCTAGAAAACGTTTTAATGCCCTAGAATCTGATTTGTCTATTTTAAGGTGCAGCTGCATACAATTAACAATTTTATAGTTTTTTTAGAGTAAAAAATTTACTGTAACACAACTGCTGAAGAATGTCTCCATTGTTGCCTTTTTTGTTGACTTGCCCGTAATAGTTTTTGAAGTCTATGTTTTGGGTATCCTGCAATTTACACCCAAATGCAGTCTTAATACTGGTCACATGGCCAACTGGGAAGTGAAAGTGGAGAGTTAAGGTGATGCTTTCCCTCCAAGGGCTGCCGAGAGGTTTTCAGTTTCTATGGCAACGTGGCTTACGTAGACCCCACATGACAGGCCTGGGTTACTATAGGAGATGGGGGGGGGGGGGGGGTTGATTGTAAATGTATGTGGGAAATGGGGAGGGAGTCATGAAGGTTTTTTTTTTTTGTTTCGTTTCTATGGTGACACTACTGAGACTCAGTGGACACGAAACCTTCTCTTCCTTTTTTGTTTTCTCCTCTTCACTCTTTACATCTGTTCCAATGATCTCTTGCATAATTTGCTCTGCTCTTGCCCTAATTTTTACCTTCAGGCTCCTTCCTCCTTTTTACTGATTTTCTCCTCATCTTCTTTTATTTATCTTGCCTCTTCTCATGAGTGGCCTTGGACTGAATTTCCTCCTCTTTTGTCCCCTTCCCTCCTTCTTTGCTTGTCACTTATATATTTAGTATTTACCCGCCTTTGTATCTGTTTAACTAATGGTTACCCCCCCTCCGCTTCCATCTGCAAATTTCCCATCAGGCAGCACTCGACGCCACCAACAGCATGATGGGAAACCCCTCTGCTTGACTGGTCCCTTATTCTTTGCCTCCTTTCTGAAGCATACGCACGGCGTCCTCATTCGTAGCGTTTCTCCAGCTCTCTCAACTTGTCGTCTGCAGCAGAGGACGAGTACTAGGCCCGGAGATATCCAGTTTATGCCATGAATGGGAAGCTCTGGGCCACCGTTCAGAATGATAGATGCTTTGTTATTACAGCATTAAAGCTTTAATGTGATGGATTTCCCCGGTGCTGGGAGAGGAGACTGCAAAGTCAATGTGGAACACATCCATTTGTGCTAAACGTAAAGTCTCTTTCTCTAGTAGTTTCTGCTCTGTGATGGTTTTTGCTGCGAGTTGTTGTGTTTTGTGAGTTTCCTAACCTTAACCAAGTTGTGTCTTCCTGTCCATTTGCGTTCGACAAATGAGTCAACATCGCAAAACTGCTTTTAGTTATAAAAAGACCTCGTGTTGTCCAGTTTTGTGTGTGCTCTTGGGTTAGGACACCACTAGAGGCTGCTAGCAACCCAGTTTAGAAGAACCAGCTGCGGGGAAATGGTTGTCCGTCATCCGTCAAACGCACACACTCAAACCAATTCAAGAATCAACTCAGGAGGTAATATGACTTACAGCACACTCACCGGGCTTTCACCAGAGCTGACCTGTTTGCTGACATTATGTAAATATAACACGCGTGGAGAAAGAGAAGGTCATAAACACACACAGAGATTATATGTCAGGTTGGCCTGTGGATCGAGGTAACTGTTACAGTGGAAGTGATGGAGAGCAGCGTGGATCAATAGAGGGTGTTTTCTTGAAATGAATTGGCTCTTAGCCCTTTATGGATCTGACTTTGGAGTGATGTAATGTGCCTGCACCAGTGGTGTAATGTTGATTCAGTGCTCAGCTTCATACAGCCACACAGATACGAATAATGCAGTGCTTGCATTATGTGTATGCAAACGCGCAGATAGGAAAAATGCAGATATAGTGGTACAGTGATGGAAAAGAGAGTACAAAAGTTTGAACATGAAGAAAAGCAGCCTGATGGAAGCAACTGAAATTTGAAAAAGAAATAAACAAGGACAGATCTTTGAAATGTGAAGAAAGATTTATTTGTGATACAAAAATGTGCAATGAAATAGTCCATAGTCTTTTGGCGATTAGGGGAAGATGACGTGTTTATCCAGGTGGGATAAGCTTGGACTATTGATGGATAAATCCTCAGAGCCTAGACGCTGGTGGCCGTTGTAAAGTTTTGTAAAGTTGGATGTGCATATTCTGCATCTAAAATGAAAGCGTTTTCTTCCTAATTACTAGCTAGCCCTCTGGAGAAAGTGTGTGTATGTGTTAACCTGGGGGCAGTGCTGGCAGCGCAGACTCTTCCTGGAAGGGGCTGTTCTCACTGGTCAACGTCAGTTTGTAAGGACACAGTGGTCTTTTTGCTCGAGGCTTTTTCTTTCTCAGCTTTATTCTAATTCAATTCAATTCAATTCAATTCAATTTTATTTGTATAGCCCAAATTCACAACAACAGTCGTCTCGATGGGCTTCGTATCGGAAATTGAAAACGGGAACATAAAGTCAAAAGGATCATGAATACATAGAATTCGGATACAGTGATCCCTTGCTATATCACGGTTTACTTTTCACGGTTTCGCTACTTCACAGATTTGGATTGTGCATTGTGTTCTGCATTCTGATTGGCTAAAAAGTCACTCAGCGAGTAGCTCAAGAATGGGACCCTTTGATGAGCCGTTCATTACAGTTCTCCAACATAATCGTTGGGGGCATGTCGGTGTATAAGGATCTTTAGCAAAGAATAAAAAAGAGCGACAACAACTGTCTATCACTATGTTCCTCTCTCGATCAAACACACCTGCAGCTGCACCGCGGGCTTCAAAAGGGAAAAACGCTGCAGAGGATGCAGCGGCTCAGTATGAAGAGCAGTGAAAAAGAAGGCCGGAGTCACTGTACTTTTTTATTTTTTTCATAATCATTTTAAATTTTCTTCCGTTTAATCCACTCGGGTCGCGGTGGGCGGGGCTAATCTCTGCAATTTAAAGCCTTCTGTTCTTATCGATGATTGAAATTATTATTTGACAGCACACTACAGAAGTTATTTGTTGAAAAAACGTTTCTAAAGTACTTTTATTTGTTAAAAAAACAATTGATTTAGCCTGTTAAATGGTTTGTTCTTTCTTTTCAATGTATAATAGTGTATTTCATTGTATAATAATTGTAAAAAAAATAAAGGTTTCTACTTCACGGGTTTTGCTTATCACGGTTTCTATTTGGAACGTAACCCCCGCGATAATCAAGGGATGACTGTATATAAAATACTTGGTGTCATTGAATTCTGACCGGGCACCAACCGCAATTAATCATTTCTCCTCCATGATCAATTTTCAATTTGTGTTGAAACTTCTGTGAATTAAAAGGAGTGTTATCCAGCTGTCACTACCAAATCTGAGTCCTTGTTTGGTCAAAGTTAGACCTGGTTTCATTTGGAACGTGCATTGAACGGACACATGTTTTCTGCATACAGCCCACAAACGGCAGTAGAAACCTGTGTAGCTATGCGTGAAATTGAGAGTTTTCAACATGGAAGTTTCGAAAGGAAGTGGTCGCTTGAACGCTCGTTGCGGAGGGCGATGTGAACAAAGCTCGAGAGTAGAGTAGAACGTCATACCTGGCAGATGAAATGAAAGAAAAAGAAAAAAAGTGAGAATTTCTAACTGGAAATTAAACAAGTATTATCACAGCTTTACAAGCAGGGAAAACTTTGGTAGCACAGAAGGTTTATTTGCTTCATATTTTGACTACATATTCCCGTAATGTGTACAGTGATGACTTAACTTCTGTGAGCATTGCTGCTGTCTCACAGGAGCAGATCTGGAAACAGGAAGGGGCTCCAGATGAAAAATTGAAGTGACATTAGCACGAACATATGTGAGCACGCTTCAGAGCACGAGGTCGAGGGAAGGAGAGGTGAGGTATGCAAGGAAGTAAGGAGGGGGGGGGGGGTCAATGAATAGAGCGTTCTTCTGTGTTTGTGTGTGTGTGTGGGGGGTAAATAGACGACAAAGCAAAGGAGGAGCGAACAAGGACCATTTCAGGAGAGTTTTGGAAGAGGGAGAAGTAAAGGCCAGCATTAACCTCCACCCACCTTCCCTCCAGCTGCTTGGTGGAGTAAAGTTGCCACTCTTGAAGAGAAGGAGTGAGTGAGCAAACTGGAGGGAGAAATAGCCGGAGTGGAAAGGAGGGGCGGGAGCTCCCATAGAGGAGACTGACTGAGACCATCAGATAGACGAAGCGGCTATACAACAACCCTGAGCGCTCTTCTGTGCATCCCTCACATCTGGCGTGGATATGAGTCGCCGAAACCCGAGCGGAGGGAATTTCTGGGAATTCCGTGGATTTTGGATATAAGAACCCGAGGCACCTTTTCTTTCTTTCTTTTTTTTTTTTTGTAAAGGATGCCCTCTGTTTCTCTATCGCTGCCCTCCACTCTGGCTGGGAGGGCCAGGACCTGGGTTTGCCTGTCCTGCTTGTTCTGGGTAAGAAACAAGTGTGCAAAGACATACGACAAAGACATTTAGAACGTAGATGGTGTAACTGACTCCAGGGAAGTATTCTTCTAAAGTGGGTGGAGCTTGTAAGAGTTCATCGTTGAAAGGTTGGCTTCCTTGTGTATTTGTGCCGGTTCAAAGTTGAAAAAAACTCTCTTGACATCAACAGTCCGACATTTGGATCCTTATCTCGTTGACCATGCATCTGTGTATCCTTGTGTTTTCAAGTCCACGCTGCCTCTGCGTAGCGGCTTTTTATGGGTTCTCCTGTATAATTTAATCTGCCGCTGCTCACTTTTCTGCTTCTATCTGGGACTGACTATGTCAGGAACAGGGGGCTTTCCGTGCCAGCAAACCCCTGAATGGTTGTAGTTGACCAAGCAAGATTCAAACACCAGACCTTCTAGTGTTTGTTGTGCTCAGTCACAAAAAGACAACTTAAACACTCCGATTGACACACGTATTCCCGCATCACTTGGCGTTTCCAGAATCTTCAACCCTAATGACTATCAGTTAAGTCGATTCATGGGTTGTTGTTGTGTTGCAGAAAACGCCACAAAAGGATAGCGCCCGAGTGTAAATGAGGCATCTGCCCTACTTTCCTCAAGCTTGCTATGCAGAAGAGAACCATTTAAATGCAAAGGGAACAGAGGCAGGGTGGAGAGGAGCTCCCACGCACTCCACATGTAAAGCAAGACATTGAGTCGTCCAGATGCAAGGCCTCCGATGCGGCATCGTCCTTTCACTGCTGAATAAAAAGAGGGAAGCGTTGAAGAGGAAAGAGTGAGCAAAAATGTTGTGAGGTGTAGCGAGGACAGTTCCAAGAAAGCACCGCAAATTTAGGGCATTAATTATCAAATTAAGGCCAAATATTAGATTTGACCACAAAAAAAACCCTGAAAAGGCTGGCTGATCTGACAAGACTATATAAAGATTATACTACTTTATAACTGGTTAATAACACATAGTTTGACTAGTATTGTGAGTCCTGGTTTATTAGCAGTTTGGGAAACTATCAAACAACTCAACGTGTTGAATTCAGTAAGAAAGGCCAAAGGGTTTGAACCTCTTTCGTTTGCGGAAAAACAAACAGGAAATAAAAGACTCTCAGGTAGTGATAGACCATGTAAGGCCATCACCTATGTAACCTCATAGACCTGTTCTCACCAGTTGAACAATGGAACATTCACATCCTTTCAACAACCACAACAGTTTATGGAATTACCAAAATTCCAGCAGATTCCGAAGCGTAGAAAAGCAGCCTTTGGGCTGATATGCAACACTTTATGGAAATGAAGTTTTTAAGCAATCAACCTGAATTAGCATATTCTGTCGGGGAGAAAAATGGCTTTGCGTTGTTATGCAACGTCGTCGTCATTCTCTTTCGGCTTTTGCCATCAGGGGTCGCCACAGCGAACAAGTCGCATGGCAAACTTGGCAATGTATTACGCCGGATGCCCTTCCTGACGCAACCATCTCAAAGCAACCGGGCTTGGGACCGGCACAGAAGTAGAGAAGGGAACAGGGAGCAGCCCGGATTCGAACCCTGGTTTCACGGAAGTAAGGCACCGCAAACCAGCACAAGCTAAACCGGCTCCCTTGCGTCGTTATGCAACACTTTATGTCAAAGCTGCTTTTCTCTGCATCAGAATCAGTGGATTCACATTGACCTCCCAAATGCAGGCCTTGAGGCCCGTTGCCCTACATGTTTTCCAACCAATCTGCCATTGAAGCTCCTTATTGGCTAAACACACCTGATCTAGGTAATCAACGGCAGATAAGGCAGGGTTTCTGGAAAACCAGCAGGAGGCTGACCCTCAAGGCCTGGATTTGGGCCCCGCTGGCGTAAACAGCCAAAAAGTTACAGTGTGTCATAGAGCATGTGTTATTTAGATGTCGCCGGCAAAATCTACGATGTTGAAGGATTAAGCCGGCTAGCCAAAATGACGGCAAAAAAGAAGGGATACTAGGCTAAGTGTACGGTAACCATAGATGCAATGATGTTCTAAAGCGGAGAAATGTGCGACATTTTAAAGCAATCAATGTGAATCAGCTGGTTCTGTGGCTTTGAGCCACACTTGACGTAAAGTAATGTGTTGCATTACTGACATGAAAAGCCTTTGTCCTCCATGTCAGAATCATCTGATGCACATTGATCGCTTAAACAGTTAAAGAATTACAGTGTTAAAAACCCTGTGATATTTAGGTGTCGCTGGTGTTGAACCGTTAAGTGGGTTGTGGCCAAAAAGAGTATTTTACTAGGTACCATGATTCAAAAGACACTTGCTTGGATCTCAGCATCAAGGGTTTGTACTGGGGCATCTACAACTTATATATAAAATACATATAAAATGATAAAAATAAATAAATAAATAAAATACATATAAAATTATACGTATAAAACTTGGCTAAGTGCAGGATTGGCACATGGGACATCGGGGTTTCATTTCCAGGAAGGATGAGCTTCATGCAGTGTGGATCCTTGGTCAATCCCCTTTACGCTACCGCCTAACCATGTAACCACAAGGGGACCCAAGTCCAGGTCTCCCTATGCTGGTCCCCAGCCCAGATAAAATTCACAGTTGAGTAAGAAGGGGAATCTTGCATAAAAATCTCTGCAAAACCAACCTGCACAAATCAGTGGAAGTTGATTCGCTGTGGTGACCCCTGACTTTATTACCTTTCCGCCATGCTTGTGTGCAGTGTACCTTCAGTTCCGCCATCAGTGTGAAAGTGTCGAGAAGATCTAAGGGGCCATTTGATTGGCTGAAAGCGAACATGCCTGCTTTGCTGATGAGTTTGATTGACAGATTCACTAGCTAATGATGACCTGCTACGTCAGGAGAGTCTCAAAATTCACCGCTGGGAATTATCTCACAATTGTGGGGAGATTCACATATGAAAGGGGGTTTCTAAAATGCACATTCTGCAATTTCCTATGATCTGTGAGTTCATATTACAAAAAACTATGTTTGTGAAGCATCTATTGTGCATTTCTGAAACATTAATTGTGAATTTCTGAAACATTTATTGTGTTTTTCTTAAACATTGCGTGCACATTTGAAATGAGCAATTATTGTGGATGTGTGAAGCATTTAGTGTGTATGTGTGAAACACGTGTGTTTCCAAATTTATATTGCACGTTTGCATACATTTACAGTTGTGAATCAGAGCGTGTGTATTTGTGAAATAGGTGGTGTACATTTCTGATCATTGAGACTGAATTAACTCAATATAAAATCACTGACGGTTCTGGCAGACCTCACATAAAAGGGGAGAGCATGAAGCTATGATAAGACAAGTTGAAGAAAAAACTAATAATTTTAGCTAAACATAATTTATCCGAAAGTTATTCGTTGGATAGTGATCGGAGGTACCTGTAAATTACCAATTTTGTTATCGACTACTTTATTAAAGTATCAGTTACAAATTAATAAATAAGAAGATGAAAGTAGTTGTTTTCTGTAAAAATAGTTGAATTTTTTGTGCTGAAACCGCCCCCTGTCAACAAGGTATTTAACTGCTCCTTCAAGTCACATGACCAGAGGGGCCGCGAGTTGTGTGTGTTACCCTTAGCAACAACAGACCACGAAATGAGTGGATGATTTATGTAATGTTACACAATAAAGTTGTTACCTGGTCAGTTTTTATCATCCTATTTGTTTCTAAAATGAAAAATAATCTGCTTTAGAAAAGAAAAAGAAAAACGCAAATAAGAAATGACCAGTAATCGTTATGTTGATTGATATTTTAGACTAAAAGTATTCAAATCAAATCTTAAAAGTGTGGTATCGCCCAGCACTATTTTGAACAGTCATTTGCCATTACGATGCAACTTCACTTCATTGAGTGTTGCATTCCAGCTGTAAGAAAGTCAAGCAAGCGTGCAGATCCATCAAGTGTTCAGATGTCTAACAGAGTCTCTTATTGACTGAACAGATTCCCCAGGGAGCCGGGAAAATCAATCATGCTTCGATTGGACGCTTACCACCTGCCACGCCTCTGCGTGTGTCATCTCTCTTTGGCGTGTATTTGAAATACCATTACATATGTGGGGGGATTTTGGAGTCATAAATGAACTGATTTGGTGTTTGTAAATTTGGTGAGATTTAAGGAAAGCTTCCAATCTGATGGGAGAGAGTGGATGCGTCCAGCATGACGGGTGATATTTTATGGTCTTGATGTGCATGTCCACCACAGAATGACACGAAACTGCACTCAGACCTAGTTTCGGTTAACAGCCTCCAATGGGACGGTGTGTCCTGCTCTGCTGCCACACAGACATCCCGGCAGCTTTCTTCATAGCCCCCCCCCCCCCCCCCCCCTCCTTGCACTCGTTTGCAGACGTTTGTATGTTGGCGTGCATGCATGCGTTTCCGGCGTTACTGGACCGTCCCAAAAGAGGGTGGCCGCGACTCTGGCCGTGTTGCCAGGTGATTTTTATGCGATGTGATTGGTTGTCTCCCTTTGGACTGTCAGGAAGCCTCCAGCTATCCCGTGACCCAGCTTTACCGTGCTTCCCTTGGGCTATGTGCACCACTCTGCCCCCGCTCCTCCTTATCAAGCTTGGATCTTTGTCCATGAAGTTAGTCATTTTTTTCTGGTGGGATGATACTTCTTGAGCTATAAACATCAGAAAAAATATTGTAATTTTCGTTATTAAAATTAATTCCAAATTTTCTCTGAACAGAAACTGTTAAAGCAACACATTTTTTATTTATTTTTAAAAAGTTAACCAGTAAATCACTAAAAAGAAAAAAAGTTTAAATATGAATGACGGGAACACTAAAAGACAAGCTATTTCAAATTTTCATTTTTTCTATTCTTTAAAAATAATAGCAGCCATGTTGGTTTCTTAGGACTTTTAGTTTAGGACCTGAATCTAGAGGAGCTTTTTGATTGGGTTTTGGTATCTTAATTTGGAATTTCTATTTTCTATGTGTCAGGGTTTCATAGCTAAATTCAACTGCCTTGAATTCTGCATTTGGAAGTCGAAACATTGATAAACAGTCCAGTTGATTTATACATTTTTGTAGTTTCTAGAAAATGGTGCTGGGGTTGTGTCGGTGTTTTCGCTAACTGTGGCTTTATTGGTTGGATTTTGCGTCTGCCTGTGTTTTTCTGATTGGTGGATTTTTCAGTAATTGTGGCAGAATTGCCTTAAAAAGTTCTATGTGTGTAGCTGTCGCTGAATTGCTCTTTGGACTGTCGTAACTTTTCGACAATTAACGTAATTCCAACTAATTCTGACAATCTGATATACATATGGCCGCAAAGCGTCAGTTTAAAGTAACTGTGTAAGTACTTCGTTTTCGTGAAGTGTTTTCTTAGATGCTTCTTTCAGCTTCAGAATCCGTTGGAATTCCATACATTTTGTAAATGGCTAAAGAGTTACGGTAATTCAAAGAAAACTGACACAGGAGCTAAAGCTTCGGTGTTTGAAGGGTAAATAATATTCCACTTGTTGGGATGTTGGCTGTTTGACGGTGTAGAGGTTAACACTTCTCACTTTCAACAAAAAGGCACCAGTTCAAATCCCAGCAGGATCCTTTCAATGTGCCTCCACTCCACTAAATCGTCCCTTAGGTCTGAGTTTGAGTGTGTGTGATGTCTCTGTGGTGTTGCGAAGGAGTGGCGAACTATCAAGGGGTTTACCCCGCCTTTGCTCATAAAGTAGCTGGGATAGGCTCCAGCAACCCCATTGACCATTTCTAACGCAGTTAAAACAGAGAATAAGCAAAATCATGTGCAGATAGTGATGTGAGCTTGTTTTTGCAACTTCACACAAGTTGCACGTCTCCTTGCTTTCGGTTGACAAAAGCTGAGCTGTTATTTCTTTTCGTTTGCAGAGACTCCTCTACTTTTTTTTTCTTTTAATTTCCCGAGGTTGACCCAAAGACAGAAGAGCTCATTAGCAAGCACGGCACACTTAAGTTCATTAGCTGCAGACTAATGATCATAAGCGCCCCAGACTTAATGATCACAGCTTATTGATCTGTTTGTGCCTCTGTCCTCACCTGCTTTTGATCATACTGCAAACATGATCAAATAGACTGAATGCACTGTCCTGCTCGGAGGATGTCGCAAGGATTTAGTCTTTATAAACACAGAATGTGTGTTTTTTACTTTTATACCCTAGCATGTTGAAAACAAAAACACATTTTAGTTTATTACAAGTTATTAAAGGCAGTTTCTTTTGGGCAGGGGAGGGGTCAAAATTGGCTCAACATAGGCTTTTTTCCTCCACTCACTGTCAAGACTGTTTGTGCCGTTGCTGTGTCTATGGATTTTCAAAGCCTATTTAACCTACAGTAATGATTATGGGTACTCTCGTGCTGGCAATCACTGATGTAGTCATAATCACAGCAAAGTAGGTCTCGGGGGGGATATAACCAGAGCAGTGACTATCCTGATAAGAGTTTTCTCTCTCTCCGCTTTGATTTCCTCCTCTAGGATGCAAGAATCTATCTGAACAGGGATTGAAATTCTTTGTTCAGTCCCATAAAACCCTCATGCAAAGAGTCTATCATCACTTTAACTCTTAAATTTCCAATATATCAAAAGCCCACTCTGGTGAAAATGCAGTTTTTAGTGTTTTTAATGTCTTTTTGTTGAATTTTGTCAAAAAATTGCATTTTTGAGTATTTATTCTACGAAATAATGATTTTATTCTCGTAAAATGTGGACTTTTTCCCCATAATCTAATTCGTTTCAAACCACCACTTGTATCTCTTTTTGTAATTTTTTATTCTCATCTGTTTTTAACTTTTCCCCCCAATATATTTTGACTTTATTCTTGTAAATTTTTGATGTTTTTTCATATTACATTTTTCTTGTAAGACTACAATTTTTTAACAATTATTTTACAACCAAAATTTCGTAAATATTTGACTTTTCTTATACCGTTAAGACTTTTCTTCTCATAAAATAAATAATAATATAAAGTTATGACTTTTTTCTCAAAAAATACTTTAATCTTATCTTTGACCTTTTCTTATAATTTTATGAATTGATTTAGTAAATTTTTTTGTCTTAATATCACAACTTTAATTTTGCAAATATTTGAATTTCTTTCATACAAAAGTGTATTCTTGCCATCATTCTTCTCATTATTTTACATCTTTAATATCATAATATGGTGGCGCTTTTACCCCTTTGTATTAAAGGTAGACCTTAAAAAAGTGTCATATATGCAAGTTGAGCTCATGATTTTCCTGCTGTCTGTCTATTTTACAACTAAATATTCTTTAAAAAATACAGTTATTGGAAATAGGGACACTTTTTTTTAAATTAAAAAAAAAAACGGTTTTCGTGTCCTTGTTTCTTGTCCTTGCTTTTCTCCGGCTCCCTCTCTCACAAAGGCGCCCATTGTTTCTGACAGACTTCCAATTTAGCGGAAATTGAAAGCAGGTGTGGTTCTGGTGTTTCATCTGGGGAGGGTTGGGGAGGGGGGTGTAGAATTTTCTGCTGCAGACTTTACCTCATGTTCACCTCCTGCAGTCCTGTCATCCAGCATTTTAGCTGTTTTAATGCTCTTTGTGTTACTTTTTCACTCCTCTGAATGACTCATTTTTGCTCCCCTTGTTGACCTTATCCCTCAACAGACCAGTCACTGTGGCAGAAGGCAACTTTAGGGACGTTTTTATGAAAAAGTGTGAGTTTTTCTGTGTCCAGAAAAGCCTTGGTGTCCTTCTTAAATGTCCTAAGATCTGCATTTCTTTTGCCACTTGGAAAGGATCATGGCACACAAGGGACCACTGACTGAACAAGCAATAGGGTTGAGTCAAATGACATCACTACGCAAAAACGTTACAGTACATCTAAATTCCAACCCGTCCCACTTTGTGCTTTCAAGTCGTTCTTCCAATCCATGCAGAAAGGCTTCCCTCTCACTGAACCGTAAACGAAACCATGTGTGGCTTTCTACAATGGAGGATGCCTGTTGGTCTTGCATATGGGAGTGAAAATCAATGTGGGGAAGTTGTGTATATGTATATGAGTGGTTTTGCGTGTATTTGGGATTCAAAACCAGATGTAAGAGCTAAAAGGCAGCTAGCGTTAGCAGAATCTGTGGATGAGGATGCTCTTATTGGGATTAATTTTTCTAAAATAAGGCGGGGAATACCGACGACTTTTTCTTGGACAAGTCCATTTGAGGCTAATGTTGGCGTCCAATTTGTTGAGAGTCTACTTGTCTACATTGGAGATGTTGCCAGTGACACCTAAATAACACTTGCTCTTGACAAACCGTTTATGCGATCAACATAAATCACCGGTTTCTGACATGGAGAAAAGCAGCTGCTTTTAGGTCCATTGCGTAAATACTTTACTACTATAACGTGTCGCATGGCAGCGCAAAGCTGCTTTTTCCCGCTTCAGAATCTGCTGGAATTCCGTTAATTGTATAAACGGTTGAAAAATAAATCATCTGTGTTAAAGGGTTAAGGGAAAAGTTTAGGAAAATCTCAAAAGCTTATGATATAAATAAAGCCTTAATTGCAACCACCCTTGCAGGTGGATATGGGCTGTTTGGTGTCGAAAAATGGTTAAACCTTTACGAAGCACTAAGGTGGGCTTCAACAAAATGCAAAGTCAGGGGAAAAGGTTTGAACACATTTTTTTCTATGGGCATTCTGCAGGCGACAGGTTGTAATGTACACGTAAGGGTGAATTAAGTGAGACCCAAGCATTTTGTACAAATTTTTTTTTTTTTTACTCCTTAAAATCCTACGCCTGCCTTAAAGTCCTGCTTCGTGCGTTCACACGTCGTTACACAAGTTTATAAAACTGTTTCTGGGCTATACATGCAAAACTCGCACACGTCAAAAGTTGAACTGTTTGAACTTCTCTGGACTCCACTAAACTGTTTAAATGAATTCAAAACTCCGGATTATTATGCAATTAACAATATAATGTAATTTTTCTTGGGTCCTGTCCAGCAGCTGAGCAAATAAAGCTGAAGGCTTCTTGTGTTGGACAGATTGTACTCTTACTTCTGACATACATGGGGTATATTTGTATAAACCCCTTTTGTATTTAAGGCTACACTTTATTTATATTAACTATAGGCTTTTTTCATGTGACTAAAATTGTCAATTTATTTATGTGTGTTCATGGACAAGAACTATGTTTTTTAGGTATACAAGCCCAATCACCCTAAAGATCCTGTTCAAGTTTCTGTCCTCTGTATCAACGTAAAGCAGCAATGGAGCTGTGCATGATGGGTCACCAACCTAAAAGACAGTGAATCCTTTTAGTAAACCCAAAATATGTTCCTGAAAAAACATTTTTCTTAGCTTGTGGTTTATCATTTTTGCCTGCCAGCGCAAATTTACGCATCTGCATCTGAGCAGAAGGGCAGAACGGTGCCTTTGAGAGAATTGTACCCCGCCTCCCCCCATGTCTTGGCTCTAAGTGGGGTCGCGGTCGTGGCAGCGTAGTGATGCTTTTCATTAGCTAAGTGCAACTGGGAGAGCATCGAGCCTTGATTTACTGGGCCTCCTCTCTGTTTGTCCGGACACGCATGCACTTACAGACGCACTCCTCTTCCTCCATCCTCAGATCCAAGACCGCTCACCCTCTTCCCCCTAACTCATCCTTTTCGACTCTGTCTACATTCATTTCCTTCACTCCGCCTCTTTCTCCGTCTCCATCCATGACCCTTTTTCCCATTTTCTCTTTCTGATCCCTCCTGGGAGTCTTCTAACACGAAACAGAGGACAAACTCATGATTTCTTTTTTGGGGGGGGCTTTTTCTGTTGACTGATCTTTTGCATTGCTACTTGGAGTCATGGATGCACTTTCAAGAGCAAAAGAAAATGAAGTCCCCCTAGGTCATTGGGAAAAGATTCAGGTTTTGAGCTATACGGCAAAATTTAGTGGTAAAAGTCAAGTTTATCGAGAGAAAAATAGGTTCAAACACAAGACAAGATCAGATAGTCATAATTGCCATACTTTCCACACTATGGAGCGGACTCAATGATAAGGCATACCATCAATGAATGGTTTATTTCCAAAATTGTATCATCCAGTATATAGGGTACACTGATCAGGAAGATGCATAAAGCAAGACAATAAGAGTCATGTGATGCATCTTCAAGAACGCGCTAAAACACGTATTTCTGTATTTGAATTTAGCCCATGGTATTTAAACTGAATGACCAAAGAGGGGATTCTTTATCTTGTTCTACTAGTTCCTAGTGTATGTCAGCCACGAACAGTTGGAAGACGCTTGGTGCCAAATGTCAAAGCCATGTAAATCTCGCTAATCTTGCTCAAGGCTTGTTATTTCTCAGCGCCATTCCGATATATATTAAAGACTTGTGTCATTTAACTCCGGTCAGCCAAATCCAAAGGTCACTACCCAATCTGAGTCCCTGATTGGTCAAAGTTCAACCTAGTTTAACTTTCAAGAACGGTTCTAAACTGTCCTAAAATGTGCATAACTACGTGTAAACACAAGGGTTTTGAACATGGAGGCCCGAAATGAGGATTTACGCACGTTTAAATAGACTTTTATTAAAAGTTGTGACTGGAAGTTGTGTTGCCAAGAGACAACCACATTAGAAGCGTTAGCCATGTTAGCGTATTACCCATATCTGAAACTCCCCAACCTTGTTATCAATATGTAAAAAAACCATTCCGACACGCTAGCCATGTTAGAGGTTATACCATTAAAACAAATGTTACTGTGACAACACCACCTCCTCCCAACCCTATTAGTAACAAATAATATACCGACTGATACCGCTAAAACAAACGTTGCTATGACAACGATAACTCCCAAATTTGTTAGCAACACGTTAGAAAACATGATACCATTAAAGCCAACGTTACTTCAACAATGCCAACGCCCAGCCTTGTTGGAAACACATTAAAAACATGATACCGTTAAAACCAACGTTACTGTGACTATGCTAACTCCCAGCCTTCTTAGCAACACGTTAAAAAACATGATATCGTAAAACAAACCTTACATTGACAATGCCAAGGCCCAGCATTGTTGGAAACACATTAAAAAAATATGATACCATTAAAAGCAACGTTACTGTGACTATACTAACTCTCAACCTTGTTAGTAACATGTAACAAAAGAAAATTACAGTCTGACACCGCTACGTGTTAGCCATGTTAGAATATTTACAATCACAGCTAAACTTGTTTGGAACTTGTAATGAAAACAAACTGACATTTTGACAGAGGACTGTATTTCTTAAAATTGTTTCGACATCAGTAAGCATTAACAGAATTAATCCTTACATAAGGCCCACTGTGTATTTAAGTACGCCTTATAGTTTGGAAAATACAGTAGTAATACAGTAGTAATCAATGATATCTGAATAGATACAGGGGGAAAAAATCACTCTGCTCAGATCATTTCTATTATTTTTCCCTCTTTTAATCACCTGATAAAACCGCTTTGATCCCAGAAATGAAATGGCAGCTCTCCAAGAGTCATTTGTCTTCTTGCAGTGTGCTTTGCTTGTATGCTTGTCTTTCTCATTTATGCCATGCATCTCTGTGTGACAGGGCATGTTGACCCCAGTTGCCGTGGCAGCCAGGTAACCATGGCACTTGGCTGTTACACAGCTGGCGGCGCGTGATTGGTTCACCCGGCAGTTTTCTGCCAGGTCATCTTAAACATCAGGGCTGTGGAGTGGCACCGAGGTGCTTTAAATGCTATTTATAAACCAAGCAGAGGCTTCCACTGGAGGAGATGTCTATTAGAGTAACTTGGAAGCTAAATCCAATAAGATATACTCTTATATATGAACATAAATTCATTTATTTGTGTTTGTTTTTCATTTAAGATTGGTAAAATGTGCTTAAATAAGTCAAAGCTTCCTTATTTGACCAAAAACGCTGCCATACTCTACCAAAATATCCTTTTTTTAATTTGTTTTCCTTCTTCTAATTGTTTTCACCTGCTATTCTTCTCTAATAGTCAACTCTCTGATAATCGTCATTAGATCAGATTACATTATTTTAATTAAACTATGTGTAGACAAAAACTGTCTGTCTGAGCTGCCGCCATCAAACTGACAGACAAAAATACATATATCATTTCTGAGATGAATGGCGGGGAATCATTTTCGTTCAAGCTACCTGTTTTAATATGCTGTGCGCGGCTCTGGGCAGCCAAGGTCAGCCATGATTCCTTTCTGGTGTTTCTAGCGGGTGGTGTGTCACAGTGTGACAAAAGCCATTAAGATTTAGGGAGATAAGGAAGGAAAACGCTGAGAAGTATACTTTGGTAAAAGCTTTGAGCCAAATTGACTGCAGCATTAAAAAGAAGGACCAGAGTTTGAAAAAGCCACTAAAAAAATGGCTTAAAGATGAAGCTCCAAAGGTTCAACAACAGTCCTCTTCACAGACTATAGGTGATGATTTTGCTGCACATGACTAATCGTCTAACCTGATCCTTTGTTGACTACCTTTTGGGACAAATAACCCAAGCATCCATTTAAATTCCTCTTGTACCCCAGCTGACTTACAGGCCTTCCTTTTCTATATATATATATATATATATATATATATATATACATGCTACTTCTTTGTCTTTTTTCGACTGTTAACCATCGCATGCCTGCCACCTACAGTTAGAAGACGCTTGGTGCGAAATGTCAGAGTAGTCAAAATCTCGTGACTTGGGCACGGAATGGATACGGTTTGGTTCACTGGTAACCCCTCTTAAATGGCGGACGTGGATTGCCGTCATGTCCGGAGAGTGGCCATTGGTTTATCTTTATTTAAAAAACAAACATACTGGGGCATTGGGAACCCCTGTGGCGGTGATTGCACAGAGCCATTTGGATCAGTTTCCCACTGAGATGAAAGCACAGGGAGCCGCAACACTAGGTGTGTTAGAAAAAATGTTTTTGCCAATATATCCCGATACTTGTATTCATTAAAAATGCTGTCAGGATATTTACTTAATTATATATTTTAATTATTTATGAGCGTTATGTTTCCTTTGATATTTTGTCCATTTTCCACAACCTTGAATAGACTTTTCCGTCTGTCAAATACCCAGAAGTGTATGACGAATGAGATGATGGAAACAAATTCACTTTGATCCAGACTCCTTTCTTTTTCTTTTTTCTTTTAATCCAGTAAACCCTATAAATTATAATAATTTTAGGGATGACAACTATTTTTTATTAGGAACTAGCTGTTAGTTTGTTGCGGGTCTGGAATCATAAGCGGTGAGTCTAAGCCCTGCCCCCGCCTCTCCACCTCTTCGTTGTTTTCCCCCGCGTGCAACCCCCCTCCAGCGTGTTCTACACAGACAGCGCAACCAGGTGAAGCAAGGTGACAGGATAGTAGAGGTGCCCTAACGCAAGTTTAATTAAGTTTACATGGACATAGGTGGTTTTAGTCTTGGGGGAAAAAAGGCTTTTTTGGGGCGCTCATGTGTCCCCTACAAGATCGACCATCCCATAACAGACTCTGGTCGACTTTTATAGTTGCAGACACGCCCCTATTGCGCGTTCACGCTGCTCTCTTCCTCTTGCCCGCTTGCGCTACCCAACGGTCGCTCCACTCCTCCACTGCTCCTGAACACACACATTCCCTCCAAATCCTTTATTCCAGTACACATCACTGGCAGAGATCATAAACGTGCACACTTAAAGTCACGCATTCCTAAATGCAGAAACAAAATTAACAGGAAAATCGTCAGTAGATTCACCTGCTACACTGAACATGGCTGTTTTAAACATCAGATCTCTTTCAAACAAGTCTTTTATAATTAATGATCTGATTGTTGACCATGATTTGAACCGTTTGTTTTTAACTGAAACCTGGCTTGGTACTGATGCACCAGTTATTCTCTTTGAGGCCTCCCTCTCCCTCTCCCTTCTGTAAGGGAAGGTAAAAGAGGTGGTGGAACAGCATCAATTGCTCAACAAGGCATCAAAACGGAAACCTTTACATTAAATGATCATCCTTCATTTGAGCATCATTCCTTCCTGTTCAGCAACCCATCTATTTTAGCAGTGACTGTTTACAGACCACCAAGTCCCAAGAGTTTTTATCCGTTATCGTTCTGAGGAACGATAGGATTTTAATAACTGGAGATTTTAATCTTCATGTTGACAAGCTGGACGATCATTTTGCCTCTGAGTTTTTAAATCTTTTAAAAAATATGGATTTTACCCAGCATGTGGCACAGCCTACCCACAACAGAGGACACACCATGGACTTGCTCATCACCTACGGCCTGTCTGCTGGCGTGTCCTCTGTTGTTGACTTGGTTGTGTCAGACCGTTATTGTGTATTTTTTGAGGAGACTGGTTTTATCCAGCAAGAGGCCTCAGTGAGAACTGTGAAGAAACAATATATAACTCCTGAAGTGTTATATAAACTGCTCTCTTCAGACAGGTGTCTTCCCCTCTGCCTCTTAGACGGCGGTGGTGAAGCCCCTTCTGAAGAAGAGTAACTTCGATCCAAATATAATGGACAATTACAGACCTTGTATCCAACTTACCAATTTTTGGTAAAATTATTTAAAAACCTGTTTTTACTTAATTGCATGATTTTTTAAACGAACATAATGTTGTTGAAAAATGTCAATGTGGTTTTAGGATGAATCACAGTACTGAGACGGCCCTTGTAAAAAATTTAAATGATCTCAGAAATACTTACAACTCGCAGAAACTTTCTGTTCTGGTGCTGCTGGATCTTAGTGCCCCCTATATGGTAGATCACCATGTTTTGTTAGACAGACTTAGGGGTCGGATTGGCCACTCAGGAACTGCTCTTAACTGGTTTCAATCCTATCTCACAGATCAACACTTTTTTGTAAGTATGGATACTCAGTCCTCAAGAATACGTGAAATAAGTTGTGGGGTTCTCTAGGGGTCAATCTTGGGTCCAATACTTTTTAATGTATATATGTTGCCTCTTGGGGATGTCATCAGGAGACATGGCGTTGACTTTCACAGCTATGCTGATGATACACAGCTTTACATCGCCGTGTCTGCTGATGACCTTGAACCTGTTACCACTCTTTTAAAATGCATTTTAGATGTAAAGCTGTGGATAGCAGAAAGCTTCTTGCAGCTCAATCAGGACAACACTGAAGTTTTGATCATTGGTCCTGAAAACAAGGGAGAGAGGATTTTACACAAACTTAGGAATTTTAAACCTTCTCAATGTGTGAGAAACCTGGGCATACTTTTTGACTCTTTGCTGAGTTTTATGCCTCACATTAGAAATGTTATGATTTTATCATCTTAAAAACATTGCCAGAATCCGCCCTTTCCTCTCTCTTGCCATTACAGAGGTGCTGATGCATGCTTTTATTTTTAGTCGTTTAGATTATTGCAATACCCTGCTCTCTGGTTTACCAAAAAAGTTGCTTTCAAACTTACGTCTTCAACTGAACTCAGCGGCATGAGTTTTGACAAGGACCAGGGGGCGGGAACACATTAAACCCATTTTAAAATCGCAGCATTGGCTCCCTGTGCGTTTCAGGATTGATTTTAAGATTATTTTAATGGTTTATAAGTGTTTTAATGGTCTTAGGACCTTCTTATTTAAATTATGTTATTTTAGAGTATGAGCCTTCTCGGACCCTGAGGTCCTCTGGCACTGACCTCTTAGTTGTTCCTAAGGTTAGGGCCAAAACACACGGTGAGGCCTCGTTCCCCCATTACGGTCCTCGCCTGTGGAACAGCCTGCCGGAGAACCTCAGGGCTGCAGAGTCTGTAGAGGTTTATAAGAAGAGGCTGAAGACCCACATTTTTAGACTGGCTCTTACATTACTTTAGTAAATGCTTAATTATTTTACTCATTATCTATTAAATGATTTATCTATTATCTCTACTTAATACATTTTTTTTAATTGTATAAGGACTATTATCCCGATTTTTAAGTTTTTAATCTATTTCCCTTTTATTGTTATTATATTTATGATATTTAAGGTTACATTTTAATAATTTTACATATTTTATTTTATTTATTCATTTTTATTTTATTTTTTAATAACTAATTTTGATATATCTTATATTATTCTTAATAATGTTTTTTTTATTATAATTTTTATTCTGATGTTTCTTAATCCAGTGTTTCCTCTTGGGGATCCATTGTTCTGGGGCACTACCGGCTCCGTCTGTAGGGGGTGCTGTTGCTGCGGTGCTCGTTCTCATTGGGCAGGCTGGGGTCCCGCTCTGTGGTCTAATGGAATGGGCCCTAGGCTGCTCTGCGTTGGGTGGGCACTGTGGTAATGACCCCCACGGTCGGGCTGGGCCTTGGAATTAATGGATCCCCATTATATCATTTCCTCACAGCAGTACCAAGCCAGACCTTTTCTTTGTGCTGCAGTTCTTCATTTTTGTTCAGGGTTCTACTGGGGGAACTGGGCGGGTGGAGGGAGGAATCTGGTGAGGGAGGAGTCCCATCTGTGTGTGATTGTCCTCTGTTTTCTGTTTTAAATAATTTTCATATTTTATGACTATTTTATCTGCTACTATGTTAAGCGCTTTGTGTTTTTCATCAAAATAAAAGGCGCTATACAAATCAATAAAGTTTGAAGTTTGAAAGGCACCACGACAATCTTAGAACATGATAGTTATTTTACAAAATCACAGAGAGAGCACAGGTATGAAAGAGCCGCATGCGGCTCCGGAGCCGCCGTATGCCGACCCCTGTGCTATACTGTGCGGGTGCTGAGGCGGTTTCCTGGCTAACACTGCTGCTTCGGTGGGGTTCTTGGTGGTGGGGGGGGGGGGGTGATGGTCCACTGTCCTTTTTTTTTTGTCCTTTCCTTTTTTTTTTTTTATCGTGCCATCATCCACCTCAGCAGAACATAAACACTCAATTGAGCACAGATGCCAGCTTACCTGCTCTAATATATGTGAAATGCTTTACATGTGATGGTTTGCATGCATAAGTTTGTGTGTGTGAACTGTAGTTGTATTGTGTACATGTTGACATGTTCTTATGTGGACATTTTTAAACCCAAAAGGTATGTGTTTGACATTTGAGTGTGTGTGTGTGGACAGGCCCCGCCCCCTTTAGACTAAAATTTACACCCGACAGAAATGATTATAAACTTCCAGCTACTTGTTGCTTGCTGTTTTATGATTCTAACCCCCACCCTCCTTCTATAATCATCCTCCTCTTTCCTTAACTGCCCTTTTTTTCTCCCTCTCTTACCCTACCCCCCTCCTCTGTAACATCCCTCTCTCTTATTCCTTCTTCTTTTTTTCCGTCCGGTCCAACAAAAAACGGATGCAAATATAATCAATATAAATAAAATCCAGCCTAAATTACAAAAGGGGTTTATTCAAATATACTTCTTGTGTGTTAGAAGATTCACAACCCCCTGTTATAACAGTAAAATGTGTCCAACACAAGAAGCCTTCAGCTTTTATCTACTTGCTCAGCTCAGTTGGACAGGACAAGTTTAAAATATGATATTATATATATAATATATATATATATATATATATATATATATATATATATATATATATATATATATATTATATATATATATATATATATATATAAGGCAGTCTTCAAAATTGCATTGTGATTGTTTTGAATGTAGAAGTGAAATTAACATAGACCTTTCATTGGAAGAGGTTGCTTGAATCCAGGTTGCCGAGAGCAATGTGTACTAAGCTTAAAACTAATCTGGTTCAGTAGTTACACTCTTCAACCCAGCGTTGAGTGACAGTCAAAACATCTTATAAATAGCCCTGACTATCAGTAATTAATTAGATAAATCTTTACTATTACCCTCATCTCACCTAACAGCATTCAGATACTCCAGCTACAAACGCCACCTTCATCTTCATCCTCATACTGACTCTCTGCCACTGTTCAAATCCAAACTCAAAACTTATCTCTTCAAACAATCATACAGTTAATCCATTAAATTAACACTTCATTTTGTCCGTTATTTTCTATCCTGTTTTTTCTGGTTTGTTTTATTATGTCTTTTTCTATACTGATTTATAATTTCTTATTGATGTTTTATTCTGGTTTTTCCTTATATTTTAACCTTGTACCGTGACCTTGGGTGACTTTAGAGCCACTAAAAATAAAATGTAGTATTATTATTATTATCATTACCATTTTTGTATATTTGATTGCTCCAATAAAACTGTACACAGTGCGCAATGCATAGAGTTCTGTTTCATTACTAGAGTTTTTGTGGCTAGCAGCTCAAGTCAAGCTTTCCATCTATCTTTAATTAGTCATTTAATTATAAGTCTTCAAAGTGAAAAAATCCATGCTGGTGGGCAGGTCTGTGCTGGCATGTTTTAACACCTGATGTAATCTCTTTTTTTTCAGCTTAAGACTGGAATCATGTTAGAAAACAGCTTAGCAGCAAAATACATTATATAAAACTGTTTTCCTTGGCTTTGGACCTGTTGGCTTTAGTTTTGCTGATGAATATGTATTTGTCTTCCCCCCGCAGCCTGACGAGCTGGAGGGCGTTCACACTCACACCTTCAAGCTGAAACCTTTCAAGAAGGCCAAGAGTTGTGACATATGTAAGCAGGCCATCACTAAGGAGGGTCTCATCTGCAAAGGTGAGTGACTGGACATGTTGGTGTCAATGTTTGGTATAGTCTGGCTAGTAAACTTAGTAGACTTATAGTAAAACACAGTTTGACTCCAGTTGTGCAGCAACATGAGATAAAAGCGGCTTTAATCAATCAAAGCAGTCCAAAGAGGTTAGCCAAATTCCAAGCATTGATGTTTGTGAGAACTGGAGCAAGTGAGTGTGACATAACCCGTAGAAAATGCCCTTACTTTCGACCCCAAGACAATAGCCTACGTGCACGATAGAACTTCCGGTTAACTTCCGTGTGTTGAGTGTGAGGCCGACAACTTCCTGTTAGTCGTGTTATTGTTGTGGGGAGTTTTGTTGAGTTGCTAGTTTTGAGTAAATATGAGCGGATTTCGGGTAAAAGAAAGTCGTTTGGTGTTTCAACGCGTGACAAAGACATCACAACATTGTTGTGTACCCCTGTGTGCGAATTTGTCAAAGTACAACAGTACTATTAGCTTTCATAGCTTTCTAGTAGATGTGTCGGTGAGAGCTGAATGGATGGTAAGGCGGGAGGACTTCACCCCAAGCAAGACGAGTTGTGTTTCGTATTTGCAGCAATCGGAATGAACACCTGATCGGAAAGAATGCCTGATCGGCAAAGAAAATGCGTCATAAACGCGCCGTTCGGAATACTTTGCCCCGATCAGACTCGTTCGGATCGAAATTTCTTTCCGATCGATGTAGGTGGGTTACATCATGCATAGATGGTGTTTCGCGGTGAGAAAGCTTTGGAGCGCATACGGGACCGACCAGCTGCTCTACGGACGCCCCGTGAAAAGCGCCGCTCCTCTCTCGCCCCGTTGGCTCTCCCCTCTCTTTCACCCCTCACGAGGGAGATGCGGGGGGATGTGTGCCCACTGACGTCTGGAACCGGCACCCGAACTCTGCGTTCGGGCTCCGGTGCCAGTGGACCGAGTGAACCTCTCTGAGCAGAGCAGCCGGATTTATTAATGTGTTTGAGGGGAGGGTGCTTTGTTACGTGTGCGTTTTGTTATTTTGTTATGTGTGAGAATTCGGACTGCGAGCCGAACCGAGGCTCTGGGTTAGCGGCTGCCGGACTCACGAGAACCGAGCAGAGCACACAGTGTGTGTGAGCTTTTCAGAGCAGAAATGCCGCTCAGTCCTTAGAAAATGTTCAAAAAATCACATGGAATTGTGTTTCTGTTGTGCCCCGACAAAATAAAGGCTGATGTTATTCCCAGACATTTACGTGCAGCGTTTCCCGCATGGTCCTGGATTTTGTGTCCATCAAAGGCTAATGTTGTTAGCCCGTGTTGTTAGCCTCTCCTAACACTGGGTTCTTCTTTCAGCTCCGTGCTAGTTCTTCCACAAAAAAAGCCCTGACCACACGGATTAAATATAAAATGATGAGCGAACAGGCACTTCACAATATTCATAACATTAATAAAAGCACGTTTGGAAGATCGCCTCGTATATTACCGAGCTGCTGCATAAATATACGTGACAGCAAAGGTTTGCAACGGGACACATTTCCCTTCCGGTATTTTCGACACTATAGTTTTTTCAACACGATATTTTGCCCATGTAACCATGCACTGGTTGACAATCCTGTAGATGTCGTTCACGTCGATTTTCGGGAGACCTTGTAGACAACGGGTGATATATGCCATCTTTCGCAATCAAATTCTGCCGTGTCGCTACTATAGAAGTCGCAAGCCGGAAATTGTCAGCCTCACACTCAAGGCGGCGGAAGTAGAACTCCTTAGTTACGTGCACGGAGCCCATAAAGTCAATTCAATCACCATTTTTCCACGATGCTGGTGCCAGACAGCAAATACGAGCAGTGATTGCTCCAAGTCAACGTTTCTGTGGCAACCACTCTCACCAACCAGGAGTTAGCTAGTTGGAAGTTGACACCCCTACCACTTGACCGCAAGTGGTAATCAAACGTTTTGCATCTTATTGGCTAGTTTGTAACTTGAATAACGTGCACTACAGACAAAACATCATGAAAAAAAATAAGATTGGCATGAACATGTTTAAAGGGTCTATACCATGCAGAATCTATTTTCTTGAGCTTTTTAGTTTATTATAATGTTCATCCCTCACAAAAAGAAACCCCAAAGCGGTGTTTTGATCCATTCACACAGTATTCCTCTAAAATGTGTGCTCTGAGCACCGGCCCCTCCCAACACATGAAAACAAGGGGGTCCTCGCAAGCTGATCTAGGCCAGTGAGAACAGCCCCTTCCAGTAAAAGTCATTGCTGCTGGCACAGCCCCCAAGGCTAACACACACACACACCCACTTTCTCTGCAGAGCTAGCGGTGCTTGGCAAAAACCAAAAAGTTGGCACACGTATTTTTCTGATTGATAGAATTTAGGAAATAAGACAATGAGACAAAACAATTTTTTTGTTTTTAGGTATCCTGTGGCCATCTTACTTTTTACATACACACCCTGTTGCATATTGTATTTGTGCATGTTGAGTTTGTGCACCTTACTAACGACTAGGGTGTGGCGTAAGGGTACACTCATTATCCTTACAAATACTTCATTGTACACTTACCACACCAAGACAACTGTAGATTTAATGTTTCATGACCTCCTTTGAGATATATGAGTCTTAATGGGGCTGTGCTTCCCTTAACATGTTGCTGCTCCCGTCTACTACCCTCCACGGAGCTGGACAACCCAACGTCAACGCCCCCATGAAGGGTCATGTGACTAAGGCTTGACTGTTCATTAATTAGCTTCACTTATTGGATTCATTCCAACGATTGTCCGACTCCTTTGCGCCTCCTTGCTCATTTTTGGAAAGCCAAACTATTGTTGACACAACCAACCAAGATGGCGACAAATGGGATTTAGATAGGCCAATGGGTCTTGCAACCATGCAGTCAGTCTACCTTTATGCATAGTCACAGTCGTGCCTAAAACTTTGTGGTGTTAAATAACCAAGGAAGTTCATCCCTCTTTAGTACTCCTGCACACTATTCTTTGGCTAGGTGTTGCTTCAGGTTGCCTTCAATCCATTCCCTCCCTTATGGTCCTGTCACATGTTTTTTCCCCCCTTAATTTTAGAAGAACCAAAAGGTTTTATTGTTGCTCCAGGAAATAAAAGTCACAGGGAATTGAATGTCTGCAGGCTCACACTGCCTCTGTTTCTTTCCTCTTCTGTCTCTTTTTTCTGGTTTTACACACTTTTATTTTCCTTTTTGAACAGTAGTACAAAGGCGGCGACTTCAGCCCGGGCGGAGATGACAAACACGGAGAGAGCCCGGCAGTGGAAGAGCAAGCTTGTGTAGGGCTTTGGCTGAGGATTTAGTGTTAAAATTAGCATGGCTGCTGCTGCTGCATTAGCCTAGATAAGGGGGGAAAAGAGAGAAAATGGGCTAAGGGGTGGAGGTGCAGAGGCAGGCAGAAGAGGAAGAAAGTGGGGTAGAGAAGGCATTCAAGATAATCACTTTTTGCCTTCATGCCTCTTTTGTGTTTTAGTCAGTGGCGTTAAAACACAGCATGGACCGAGCCAACATCCAACAGACACAGATTGAATAAGCAGAAACAGGAAACGTGTATCTTTGTCAATAAAGAACTTGGATTTTTACACTTTAACCAAGACCTTTTGTAGACTTTTAAGATATCTTTCTGGAACTTCTTTATATTCATTGTGAAAACATGCCATTTGTTGCAAACAATACTATATGAGAACTGGGCTCCACAGAAAATACCTTACCTTTGGCTTCCAACGAAATAGAGTTAACTCAGCTGCATTGTTTCGTGCAAGAGACGCCACCATGGTGGAGCCAGATGACGTCTGAATGCGTCTGAGTCGTCATTTCTGTGGCAACTGCTCTCGCCAATCGGGAGTGAGCTCGACAAAATTTGTCAAACGTTTCAAAGGTTAAACGTGAGACCACATATTTTTATTGAGGCTTCTGATTGGTAAGTGTCTAACTTGAATACTCGCACTAGAAAAAAAACAATAATCATGAAAACAGTTAGGATTATCAAAATAAATAGCAGAACAAGAATGGTCTTTCTGGCAAATGGAATGACTGAGAAATAGCTGTTTATTTCTCATTAGAAGACCATGTGATTTTGGCTTCTTGGAGTACTTCCTGTTTGGAGCATAAGGGCCACTCAGTCCAGTTCTCATATACACTGAACAAAAATAGAAAGGCAGCCTCATTTCACAGGTGCGCCATATCATGATGCTGATTACACAGTGTGACTATTGCACAGGTGTGCCTTAGATTGGCCACAATATAAGGCCACTCTGAGAGGTGCAGTTGTGTTCTATTGGGGGGCCTGTGAACTCAAAACATCTGGTACATTTCTGGTGTTACCATCATTCGCCTTATGCAGCGCAACACATAGAGTTGATCAGGTTGTTCAATAGCCTAACCCTAACCCATAATGGCGGTGGGGTAATGGTATGGCCAAGCATATGTTATGTAGAGGAACTCACGTGCCTTTTATTGATGGCATTTTGAATACATAGAGATACCAGTGAGATCCTAAAGCCCACTGTTGTGCCGTATATTCTAGTACATCACCTCATGTTGCAGCATGATAATGCACACCCCCGTGTTGCAACGATGCGTAAACAATTCTTGAAAGCTGCAGTCCTTGCATGGTCTGCATCCCAACCAGACGATGGTAGGCCAACATCCAGCAACTTCGCCTAGCCGAAGTCCACAATCCAACAGCCTGATCAACTCTATGTGTTGCACAGCACAAGGCAAATGGTGGTCACACCAGATGCAAACAGCCCGTTTGAGAGTGGCCTTTTATTGTGGTCAGTGTAAGGCACACCTGTGTTATAATCACACGGTCTCAGCATCTTGGCATGGCACATCTGAGAGGTGGGATGGATTATCTCACTATCACAGTGTTAGACAGATATGTGAGCAATATTTAAGGGAAATGGTTATTTTGAAGAAAATGTTTCAGATCTTTTAGCTCATCTCCAGATCAAACGGGAGCGGTAAACAAGTGTTGGTTTATACTTTTGTTCACGGCATAATCGTCATGGTTTCATAAAGCGGCTGATTTTCAATGTTCAAGCTTCTAACCAACAAAGTCCATAAACGCAGAGTTGATTAAGTGCAGCTACAAGATACAGTGCCCCCTAACCTGCCGAGGCCTCCTGAATCGCTTCTGTTGTCATGCACAATGCAGGAAAGTTGGCAGTATAAAAGGGTTTTGTGTTACGGCCAGCAAAATGAGAAAGTCACAGGAACTTACTGGGAGCTCAGACTTATTCTGTTGGTGGGGCAGAAATTGGTTATGACTTTCAGGAAATAATAAAACCAACAACTCCCTAACACGTTTTTTCAAGAACTGGTTAATTTTTAAACCCTGTGTTGTCTTGCGGATAAAAAAGGACCCACTGCCATGTTTAGTTGTAGAAAGAATACCTTAACCCATCCTATATTGATATATTGACATTTTGTTTTTGTTCACATGTGGGCTGCACACAGGTAGGATGAAAAGATTGTCTTATGGGTCATTTTTGACCCATTTAGACACACACCAGATCCACCTGAGGCTGCACCCTCAGGTGCAACTTCTTTTTTAATTCATTTCCTAGAAAAAAAAAGTAAAAAAGAATAAACTTTTGACAAAGAAATTCCAGATTGTTGACCGTTGTTTTCTCCATTAATATATGTAATTCAGAACAAATAACTTCACATTTATATAGTAGCGATAATAAACCTTTGCTGTGTAAAAGAAGACAGTTGGTTTGTTGGGAAAACGTGTGCAATAATGTTCATCTTTTTGCAATGTGTAGCAACATTTGATAAAAAGGATTCAATTGAGTTGAATTGATAGGTAACAGGTTGTTTAATCAAGCACAACAGAGTTTAGATTTAAAAATCAACTGTTACTTTATTTTAGGGCTCCATAGGTTGCATAATATTTGACCCATAAATAGAAGGTTGAGATCGCGCAAGGGTTAAAGGAGATTTTTCTGATTTTAGGAGTAAAAAGGTGATAAGATTTTAAAAAGTTATAAATTTATAAAAACAAAAAAAAAGAAAAAGATTGGTCATATATGAATCAAAAATAAAGTCCAGGAGAAAGACATCTTAGATTAAAAGTCTAAAAAAATCTTTTCCACACATTTTCTTTGGTTTTCATAATCCTGTATGAAACACGGTGGTGGTAGGGTAATGGTTTGGGGTTTACGCTCCAGGACTTTTACAAATTATCATACACAGTTGATTTACAAACCTAACCAAATAAAAAAAATGTCTCATCGTCGATGTCCAATGATTACGGCAAACGACCCCCCCCCCGAAACCCCTCCCCCTAAGAGAAAAAATCTCCCTGGAATAAAATATTTTTAAACCAATAACAATTAACCATTTGGTCTGCGTGACATCATAAGAGTGACGTTCCATATTTGAGTGCTGTTAAGCCGGAAATGCGCACTTCCAGCAAGTTCAAAATAAGGGAACACAAAGACATTAAGGGTGGCCATGGTGCGGGGTTAGAGCGGCCAACCCCCGATTGGAATATCACAGTTTTGGTTCCCGCCTTGCCCGCCCCATGTGTTGATGAAGTGTCCCTGGGCAAGACACTCAGCCCCACATTTCCCCTGGTGGTCATAGGCTGGTGCCAGCATTCGGCAGTGGAGCCGACATCAGTTTGTGAATGAGTATGTTCATAACTGTGACTGTTAAGCACTCTGGGCATAAAAGGACATATTTTTTTCTCATTAGACTCGTGTCCAAACTGAAGTCATGTGACTACAGCCTGTCACTAAACACAATCTTCTTACACAAGAACAAGAGAAAAAAATTAAAGTGCTGATCACGCAGACTTTGAGTGTAGGCAACAATTCAAACTGCTGATATCAAAGCCAAGAAGATCCATTTAAAATAGCCACCTTAGAGTTCTAGCCTTTGTAATAGAAAAAAGTCTGCAAAAAGTGTCTACATTTATGCTTGGTTTCTTGTTGCTATATTCCAATATTGAATCCAAAGTTCAGATCCTGATGTGTTCTTGTTTTGTCCACTTGGGGGCAGTATCACAGCGGGGTTAAAGCTGGCCTCTGAGTGTTGATTTATGCAGAAAACTGATTTTTGATGTCTTTATTTTGCAATCAATGTGAGCAGGAACGTCCTGGTGTTTTCTCTTCATTGACATACACATAGTCAGGTTTTAATTTTTGGTTCTTAACTCAGTATTTAATGCTTCTTTTGTTTTTGTTTTTTTTTATTTCAGCCTGCAAGCTGTCCTGTCATAAGAAATGTGAAGTGAAGGTAAGACATGGAACGTGCTGGATCTTGAGCTTGAGACAACTTTATATACTTTATTTGGAATGTATAGACATGTATCACTGGCACCCTATGGGCAATGCTTAAGAGCACAAAAACAGAGTGAGGGCAAACAAAGAGTGTCAGAATTCCAGCCTTTATCCTTAACAATTAAAAAACGATATAGTGTGGGACTATCTAGTGCCCTGGATCTTGACAGCAATTTGGACACTATGTTCACCACTTTTTTTTTTTTTTTTTAATCGGAGAATATGATGTCATCAATTTCATGAAGTTAAGATCTACTTGATATGAGCTTTTTGTGACTATCATTTCTGAATCAACTGTCTTCTGAAGATAAAAAACATTGTTAAAAAAAATACATTTAACCCTTGTACTATCTTAGATGACCCCACCCTTACGTTGACGTGTTATTCCTACCATGACAAAGGTGGATAAAGGTGGAAAGATTTCATGTAATCCATGGACACCAGTGAAGATCACAAATCATTGAAGAAAACAGGTTCAGCGCACTGTCTAGTGGGTCTAGATGACCCAACTCCCAATGGTAAAATGCCTTGGATAGCACAAGGGTTACATACATTTTTGAGGCAGAAATTGTTCAGACGCATGAGTTGTGGTCTATATTCGCCAATCTAGTGAGCATTAATGCACACTGGTTTTTTGCAGAGACTTCTGGGAAATTTCTAGAGCACTTGATTTTGGTATTGTAGATTCAGACAGCACTGCAAAATGGCAATGAGTAGGGAAGGAATTCGGACATAGAGTTACTGTGAACACAGTCGATAATAATCTGGAAGACTTATCTCTCATTTTTTATGTCTCTTTTTCTGCGTCTTTTCGTTAGTTCGGTGAGCCTCAAATATGACATAAGCAAAAAACAGGCCATTTATAGATGGGGCGCCCTCTAGTGCAGGAAATGCGGTTTTAACATTTTCTGAACTTGGATAACCCCAAGAAAAGCCTTAATCGGTCTCTCAAAGTCTTACTTGGCAAGTTTTAGCCAAACTAAAAGTTGTGTTTGCTAGATTTTTATCCGTGTTGGCCACTTTTTTAGGAGCTATGCTGCAACCCCCTTTTTTTTTTTTTTTTCCTGAATGCTCCACTGACTTTAATCGTTTTTTGTTTGCCTCGGAAACTACAAAAGAAACCAGAAGTCGATGAAGCCCGCATACTAGAAGGTGTCCGAGCAAAGAGGCTTGCATCGCTCAGCAGAAGCGGTTTTTCTGCCGCATTGCAATATGATGTAATCCAAAGCCCCTTGCGAAGTGCAAAGCAAAGTGTGCGGCTTGATTAATAATTATGTGGCGACTCATCCGTTTGCCTGTTACCGAATCCCCGGACGTTGTGTGTTTTCAGTGCTATTCCAATTCCCAGAGGGCTTTCAAAGCAAAGTAATCCAGGGCCCTGCAGGTCACCCTCAAAAAATCTGCGATAGAAGGAAGAAAGGAAGGAAGTGGGGGGGGGGGGGTGCGGGAAAATAACAAATAAAAAGGAATGAGCGGAGAGATGAATGACAGAGGAAAAGGCTGCTTTTAGTGGTTTCAGTTGATGGAGAGAAATGCTTGAACTTCTCTCCTCGTCTTCCTTCTTTAGTTTGATTTGGCGCGATTCGTACCCCCATTCATCTTATCCATTAGAGGTTTTCCCAAAAAAAAAAAATTCTCTCAAGTCTGCATAAAAAAAATCTTCAGTGCGATCAACAAGAGGATTTATGTGCTCCAATCTGCTAAATCTTGATAAATACCACGCTCTCCGGAATTACCCATATAATAAATTCGTAGAGCGTTGTAAGTTTTCCTTTCTTCTCCTAAAAGCAAGACATTTTAATCAAGTTTTAAAACTTCTTCATTCTTTTTGTTTTGTGGGGTTGGGGGAACCCCTAAAAACCGGATCAGTTTGTGACCTTTTCACCCCTGTTTGGTTACCTATGATGCAGCACAACTGGATGAAAACAGTAGTACTGCAAGGTTTCTGTGTTTGGCTTGTTTGGGTGATGCTGTGCATCCTTCTGCCAAAAATGTGAGTTTTTATTACTGCAGCTCATCAATGTTTAGTAATCACTTCAAACTGCAGGACGTGGAAAGTTTAAAAAGATTCTATTAGGGTATATTTACTCTCCACAGAAAAAAAAACTAATTTTTTTAACATTGAGAAGTAAACTTTTTTTTGTGGATGTTTTTGATTACAAGCTGAACAAAAGTAAAGGTTTAGCCATTGAGCTAGGCTTACAGTTTTATTCAATTAAAATTTACGATTAAAAGAAAAAAAAAGGGTTAGGTTATACGACACAGTTTTAGGGCCACCAAAACAAACAGAAAAAAATTAAAATTGTGAGATTTAAAGTCATAAATTTACAAGAAAAAACGGTTTTTGATAACATTACAAATGTTTGGAAGCTCATTTGTTCCACAATTCATTCATGTTTTATATATTTACGACTTTTTTCTCGTAGATTTACGAGATTTAAAGTTGTAATTTAACAGTTATGACTTTTTTTCTTGTAAATGTACAACTTTAAAGTCATAATAAAAATTAAAAAAACATTTGTTGTAGGTCAATCCTTTTAGTCCTTTTGAATTTAGTATCAGTGTCAGCGTTTTTTGGACTACCGTAGCTCTTGGACCATTTTCAGAAATAACGTAATTTTAGCGGATTCTGAAATCAAAGCCATTTTGCGCTGAAAAGAAAAAACTTTACGGTAGTGATGTGCTTACGCAAACAACTTAAATAAGATGACTATCACGCAGGAAAGCAGTCTTCAATCCATACATAAAGCGGCCGTTTCTTGGACGAATCCATTGGAATGACGTTGATTGTGTTAACCGTTAAAGAGTTACTGTAGTTCAGAGAGTGTGCGTTTTTGGATTTTCTTCTGTCGCCGGAGACAGCTCAGGTGTTAAAGGGTTAAAGGAATAATGTTTATTGTAAATAAATATAAATACTCAATATAAGTTAGAGTTAAAATCTTTATTTGAATAAGTTTAAAATAAATCTGAATATAAATAAATCAGGGGTGTCAAAGTCATTTGGGCCACATCAGCAGGTGGTTGTCCTCAAAGGGGCCAGATAAAACTTATACATGTAACTAAATGTAATGAAAAATAAATGTAACTACTCTTTAATGTTAAATAACTCATTATTTATTTATTATAACTTTTTAAAGTGACAATTACAGTTGCATAGAAAACATATGTTTGCTTGTTTCTCTAACATAAATCCTTTTAAATTTGATTCTGTCAGGTTAGGTTATATGGACAGTGTTTAAGTCCTAATGTAAAGTTGCCCAATCCGATATTTCAAGTCCGATTTCCCCTTAAATAGGAATAATTAAACACCAATTTATATTTTTTTATTTAAGAAATGATAAACTTTTATTCTCTCGCGGATCACATAAAATGACATGGCGGGCCACATTTGGCCCGCGGGCCTGGAGTTTGACACACGTGAGATAAAAAATGTATTGTAAAGTTAAATTTAGCCTTAAGTTTTACTAGTTTAACAGTGCCAGATCTTCTTATTTGGAACAAATGTCACATTACAGTTAAAAGTTTTTGTTTAATTTGTTTTTTCATTTTTATTGTTAATGTTTTTTTTTTTGTAGTTTATAAATGAGTCAATTGCAGTTCAAGGACATTTGCAACAATGTTTTACATTTTTTTTTGTATTCTAAATGTGCTAGACATATTTGTGTGACTTTTACGCAACTTTTGTTCAACAATTTTCCAATCATCTGCCAAAAAACAAAACAAAGTAATTGGTCAAATCGGTCTTGGAAAGAAATGGTTATTATTGTTCGAATGTTCTTACACTCCGACATCAGGCCTGCACAATACATCGTAAGACAGTGAAAATTCCAATAAATGGTTACCCTAAATACCCTCAATCTTACGGCAGCTTGAAGTATTTAACGAATCATATAAAATCATATAATCAATTTATGCATTTGACCAATCAAATGCACCCCTTCACGCTGTTGACCAATCGGATGGAGCTCTTCTTTGTTAGATGTTTGCCTCCTATGCAGACGAAGGTCATTTGGAGTGTAGTTTTAAAACTGTTTCAGTGAAATTATGTCGTTGGTTGTTTTACTATTTGTTCATGTACCGCTAGTTATAACGTCATCGCAATATTGATCACTAATATCGCGTATGACGAGTTTTCCTCACACCGTACAGCCCTATCTGACATCTATGTAATTTCATCGCCTTTTGGCACATTCCGTCAGGGGTCGCCACAGACCACATCCACGTCAGCGATTGGCCGGCTTTTGTGGCACATTTGTAACGCGGTGCCGCGCTCTATTTCAAGCGAAAAAGAGAGAGAAAATGGTTTTAATTGCACATATTTTCCAGTTTCAGTTACAGAGTAATATTTTTGTGCACACAACATTTTTAAGGAGGGAGTGTTGCGCTGGAAGTAATGGCACAAAAAATCCCCCGTTCCCCTCCCAATTTGTAAGGTCTCAGAGCATCACAAATAAGCTCTTTTTCCTACGGCATCTTTTCGTGTCTTCCCGATTCACATTTGAAGAAAGAAATACTCAGCTTTTCTTTCCATTGTTAGACGAAGAGCATATTAAAAATACGAAAAAACCCGGTCTTTGGGTGCTTCTTATGGTCTGCAAAACTACTTTAACCTGGTTTTATTAGGATTACCAGGACTGGATTAAACATCTCGATCAAAATAACTTCATTTCTTTATGTGTAGACAACCTGTACTTCATAAATTAGCTGATTCAAAGCAGAACTGATAGTCGTCAAAAAACATGAAAAAAGCTACATGCTTGATTTTGTCAGGTTCCCATGTACAGTAGATCAGGCCTCTACCTCTAACTGGTTTCCCTTTGGCACTGTGACAGCAAAAATATGCAAACAGATCCGCCCAGCAGCATGCCATCAGTCTGCTTGTGCTCATTTGTGTTGCTCTTGCACAGCATCAGTCAGCTCCCTGTTCTGTCTCACATTCTTAAAAAAAAAAAAGAAAAGAGAAAAAAAAAAAAAACGGCCTCATCATTTCTTGTAATTTATTCCTGCCATGTCTTGGACAAGTCTCCTGGAATGCCGATGCAGCGGTTTGTAGTGTTTGAGGGGCCGGCGGGTTGGAAAATAGAAGTGAGGTCTGGCAGGGGAAGGTACGGGAACGGAGGAATGAAAGGAAGGCGTTGGATGAGAGGAGCGAAAGCATGAAGGGTTTGATTATTTATCATGTAAACAGCAACAGCGAAGGGATTTTTCGCGTTTTAAGCCTGATTCTGGGGTTGTTGGGGTTTTTTATTTTTTTTAGCGATTTAAAAAAAGCGGCACGACAACTTCCCAACTCAGCCGCAAGACAAATTTGTTTGTGGAACGTTTAATGAAAAATAGATGCACGTTTGAATTTGGAATTTGCAATTTGGCAAAGTTTGGTGCCCGACATGAAATCATTTAGCTGGACAATTTCCCTTTTCTGAGCATTAGAAACAAAAATGAACAAAAATGCATATAAAAAAAATTAACTATTTATGGGTTCTGTAAAGGATAAAACAGTCCTGAATCTCCCTTTAAGGTATCCACATGCTTCCTTTGCTCTGAGCTGCAGATCTGTAAGCGAATCTGGGAACCCAGGCACGTACCACTTTTCTATTCTTGGAAGATCTAATAGCTCCTTTGTCGTGTGCAAGGAAATCCAAAGGATATCACCCTTGCGAGGGAATTCAGACAGACCCGTTTCATCTCCCGTAGCCTGCAATCCAAACACGATAAAAGCACACAGGAAACCGAAACTTTTTTTTTTTTTACAGCAAGTCTGTGCCCTGTCAAACCTCCCTGGTAATCGAAAAGCTTTCCCACAGAATACAACCATTTGCTGTCGTAAAATTAGGCGAAATCCACACGCCGCTCAGCCAGACTGGAGCTAAACGGAGCCTCTTCGGCGCTAACTGTGAGGTCAAAGGTTTCTGAGGTTTAGGTTTCTTAACCGTGGCATCTTAACCTTTTAATCCACAGCCTTTCATGTGTGAAAACTGGGAGAAGTATTTAATTAAAACCCTTTGGCAAACGACTGGCTTCTTAAAAGTGCATTACACGAGATCGGGATGTTCATGCAGAGAGGCCAGGAGCACCTAGCGAATGATGCTTCTATGGGTCAGTGGTAGCAACTGTCATCCTTTAAAAGAACTGACAAAACTCCGATTTATCACTTCTTAAAAAGAAGACTCAAGGAGTAAAAAGTGTAAAAATCTGCAATTCTTGAGGAGAATTTTTCTCCTTAAAGGCAGTCTGTCTGCAGGTTATTCTGTAGATAAAGGAAGAAAATAATGAGCAAATATCATGAATATCACATTAAATTTAGAAGGCGTTGTTGACTTCGTAATAATTTTTAATGAAACATATGCAGATTTGTAGTTCTGTGCAGTATGCACCAATAGAGTTGAGCAACAACACATAAAAACATGTTTTCTGTTTACTCTGATCATCTTTTGATCTATTTTCAAAGAGTTCCTGGTGGTCTTTTAAATACGATTTTGCTGTTTTTAGCCAAAATCTAAACACGTGTCGTATTCAGGACTTAGTTTCTGCAGGGCAGCAGGAGATCATTGTGGGCGGTACTGTTAGCACAGAGCGACTCCCGCCCCCCTTCCCCTCCCTCTTTCTGAGAGCTCTCTGTCCTGCTTGCAAGGAGCTTGGGACCCACCCAGCGTCATATTTACATCACTCTTTTGCTACAGTCACATATGCAACAAAAAAATCTGCAGATGTCTCCTCATCGTGTACCTAATGAGATTGTGGGGTTGGCTGGTTATTTTTCTAGACGCGCCCCTGGTTTTATCCAGATCTGAATCCGCGATTTGCCTCAAAAATCATACAATCAGACTCACGCCTTATAAATCTCATGCTTTCTTCCACTTTTGGCACCAGTGAACTGGCTCGGTTGATCAAAAATAATAAATTTGCTTGGATTTCTGGTAGTTTATGGCTTTAGACGTCCCAGGTGTTCACCTGAGAGATGTTCAGTAGCTTAGACATAAGGATAGGAATGGGTACTGAAAATTGGTGTCAAATCGGTACCAACTTGCAATTTTTGGAGCTTTGTATCAGATATGGTATGTAATATTTGAATGTCTGTGGAAAGGCAGAACCCTTTTGATTCTCTTTTAATGTGCTCTCCCGCTATTTTACGGCCATTGTGCAACCTAACGTTACTGGTGCAACAGAAATGGCGAGCAATATCGTAGCCATCCAATCGTACAGTTTTGAGCCTGATGCGATGCCAGCACAGATGAGGAAAATCGGAGGGAGCCTGTGGCCCGCCCAGCGTATTTTCTACATAACAAAAATGTTCTTTTCGTCTGCTCCCGATTCACGATTTGAATGACAAAATACTTAATATTCCTTATATACATCCTCCATCATGAAAAAAAATGACACAAGAACACGTTAAAAACAGCAAAAACACGATTTTCATCGGAGATGGAAAAATTTGCCATGTTGTTTTTATATTTTTGAAACACCAGTTCAAGTCCATAATAGGCACCGGAACCGTTTCAGAAGTACCAGTTATGCATCAGATGCATCCAAACTGTATCCATCCCTATTATAGGATTGCGTAAAGTGTATTTAGGTAGCACGTCGTACTGCTATTAACCTAGAAAAGCATATAAGCATTTCAAGAACAACAGGTGCACTTTTTGCACATTTGTTAACCCCCCAATGAGGCTTTCATAGGTGTGTTGTCTACAAACGTTTATTCTTCTATCATTTTATCTGCTCTATCTCCCCAAAAAGGTAGAAAGCAAATGCAAGGGTAACCCTTGTGCTATCTTAGATGACCCCATCCTTACATTGACGTGTTCTCCCTACCATGACAAAGGTGGATAAAGGTGGAAAGATTTCATGAAATCCATGGACACCAGTGAAGATCACAAATCATTGAAGAATAAAGGTTCAACACACTGTCTAGTGGGTCTAGATGACCCAACTCCCAATGTTAAAGTGCCTAGGATAGCACAAGGGTTAAGGAGTGCTCAAGAATGTTTGGCATGGAAAAAGAAAAGCACCCGTCCACGTCCGAGTGAAAAACCTGAGGGAGGCCTTCTCACGCGCACACTCTCCAGCGTGAGGCCAAGCCTCCTCATTCCTCAGCAGTCCGTAACAGAAGCAAGTCTGTTTCCTCGGCGCAGAAACGTCACATCAAAGAGCCATCACGGCAGGTTTCCATGGCAACACCCTTCAGCAGGCATAGATGCAGCACAGGAGTTGGGATATAGTGTTGGCAGAAAAATGGCTAAGACCATCTAATAACAGAGTGCTAGCAGATGACTGATGTCCCAATTTCCCTCAGTTCTCATCTGGAGGTCAAGAGCTGGGTTTATCCCAAAAAACTCAAACCCCCACGGGCGGTGGACAAATATTTTTCTCCAAATGTGTCCTAGCTGTGAAAGTTGGAGGTAGTCTTTGTATAGTTTTGATCTTGCTAAGTAGGTAACCATAACATAAAGAAATGAGGACAATTTAGAGAAATTATCTTGTAATTTACACAACAGCATAAAGTGGTCTGGAGCTCTACCACAGTTCACCCTTTGTACATTTTTTTACAGCAATTTTGCGTGCTATTAAAACAAATGTATCAATTTTTCTTTATGGCTACCTTTTGCATTCTGATTGGCTGTAGACCATTGTCAATCAATCTCTTCCGTGACGTGTGTCCTGTACATAATGCGTTCAGCTTGCCACTTTTACATAACATATTTTCCAGATTTTCAAACTTATGTCATATATATAAGGTGCACTAACGCAGACAGAAATTGATGAGGCCGTGAGTAGGACTTTGTGCAATTACAGTAACTGTAGAACTTGTTTGTAACATGCTACACGTTAACCGCGTTAGTGTGTTAACAAAAACTTTAACTCCCAACTTTGTTTGCAGGACATAAAAAAACTTACTGATACCGCTAAATCAAAGACTACCGTGACTATCCCTTGTTCATAACCCATGACAAAACAATCGAACACCCGACTCCATATATAAGACACTATAGATCAGTGTTTTTATGATATGGTCAGGTGTGCTGTGGGAAATTATTCATTTTCACTGATCTATAAAGGTTTACCATCTCCAGGAAATCAGCTCTGTGTTCGTCCAAACAGTCCCTAATAAAACACTGAATAGTTAGGAATGTGAAAGATCGCAAAATACATTTTTCTTTCTGTTTATTTGATTCTATTAAAGACACTTTGAAAAGAATGGTGGTACCTCCAGTAGTCCCGCCCCTTTAACTGTCTCTACCAATCATTCTTGGACCCCCAATCATACGTCATCAGTCTGACCAATCAGAAGTGTTTAAAGTCTTCATTTCTTTGTTCTGATTCTGCTCGTAAAGTCTCTCAGTTCTAACAAAAATACCAGCTAAAGCTCGCCTTTAGCGGTGTAGCTACCCACGGGATCCGGTGTAAGAACATGGAACAGGTGGACAAAATATTAAAGCTAAGAGACGCAAACTTAATGTCCGGAATTTTAAATTAAAAGGTGTTTTAGATTGAAAATTACTTAGAGAAAAGTCTTATAGGCATTTTTAGATGGTGGTAGTATCATCATACGGGCCTGTTTTGGTGGATTGAAGCCAGGACATCTTGAAACGAAATGGTTTTCATCCCAAACAGCAAATTTTCTAGAACAAACTCTTGAAAAAGAGTTTTCCTGTGAAATTAGCTCGTCACAGACAAATATGACACAAGATCAGAAGTTCCTCTGTCTGCCCTGCCCACTCTCCCTCTCAATATCCACGCCAGGCTTGTGTCAACAGCTACAGAGAGGGCTGAGAGGGAAAAAGGAGGGAGGAGAAAAAGAAAATAGACAGACCGAGCAGTGGGAGGAATAAAGACAGATACGGTTACCGTCTGCCCCCGAATGTCTTTTGCTCTCTCATTTTGAGTACCGGAATCATAAGGAGCCCCAAGCCACTCTCTTGGCCTTATATAGCGTGTTTGGAAATTTCTTGGCAGCTGACAGGAGGATCTGGAGCCAGCAATTTTTAAAAGAGAGTTTCCTGGTCCGGTCCACGGGCTGTGCAGACATGCACACATGTACACAGAATCAAGCTCAGAAGCTCTCTGGCATGCGTTCGGGATTACTGTTGTTGTTTTGAGTGAGAAGAGGGCGGGGAAGGTTATCAGCGTTTGGAGCGACTTTTCTTGTCAGGGAGGTGTGAAGACAGGGACAATGCAGAGGTAAAAAGGAAGAAAACAGCAGAGGAGTGAGAGGAAAAAGTGGCCCTGATGTACAGGTAAGAACAGATTCTTAACACAGTGAATGGAAGAATGCAGTCTTTATTGGTTGTTCATTGTCAAGTCAATATGTTCTCTTTTGGGGTTTTTTTGAATTGAAAAAGAGTTTGATTTTGGGAGGTTCTTTCTGCCTTACCCTGGATGGTCAGAGTGTCTGCTTTCCTGCCAAACGCTCATGAGAAAGTGGCTCCCATGGGAGCAAGAAAGGGAGAGTTCATTTAAGTTTCTGCTCGAGCCTTTCATGACCCGCCGAGTGGTGATTTGTGGTGGTGAGACGGTGGGAACAACTGGTCAACACAGCAGGCAAACACGTGTTTTCTCTCTTAGTAGAAACCTTACAAGAAGTATGGTTGAGCAGCTGGAGGAGGAGACGATTTAATGTTTCTTTGCCTTGCCTTAACTTTTTCCCACGCTTCTCCTCAACTCTAGTCAAGAAGAGGGTAAAGACGATTGGGAAAACTAGAGTGTGTGGTCAGTCCATTGGCCACCTCTGAGTGTTATGTGAGCAACAGGGATCACGGAGGGTGGCATTCAATAAAAGCTGACCCATTTCTGTCAATAAGTGACAGACTGGCGATTTGGGAAAAGTTCTGGGAGCGAGCACAGCTCCTCTCCCCTTTTGAGAAGTTAGCGGTCAGTCACGCGACCACTCTTGATTAAACCGGAACTCTGTCTCTATGGAGTAATGATGAAAACAACCTTCTGCACTGTTGCAAATCTGAAGTTTCTTTTCAACCGCCAAAAGGAAAACCAAAGATTTCCCAAATCAGATGCGTTTTGGTCTCAAACCTCCACTAAATGTTGACCTAACATTTGGTAAAATCCAATCTTCATGCTTGAAACTGTAAGGCTGGTTTTCAGATTTTCGAGGTTTGTAAACCGGATCCAACGTGAGCCACAATCACACATCTGATACTCATCATTTCCTGGTCCAGCACAATCACTTGACGAGCTACCAAGGGGGGTTGGGGTTGAGCTGGCCAAGCCAAATCTCATTCCCTGTGGCATGACCACAGTCAAATAGCTTTGGCCTCTTTGGTGTTCACTTTATGAAGCTCCTCTTTACCTCAAACCAAACTCGGGCACATTGGGTTTGAGAGGAAATATTGACCGTGCCTTTGTTGGACGCAAATCGGAAACTGCGACTGGGATCTGCCGCAATGGATGTGTCTGGAAACGACCTGGTGTATTTTATGGCAGACTTTGTCTGAAGCATTTACAGGAGAAGTAACCACTCGTTCTTGTCAGTTAAAGATTTTTTCAGAGTTGTAAAGAGTTATATTTGTAGTGGTTGTTCGGTAGATTTAAAGCTATGACCATATAAGAAAACTGGACTGATTGACCCCTCCCCCGCAATGTTCTAAATAGGAAGTACCCGCTGGCTTCAGGATGCTAAAATCCCATAGACCTCTATTGAGAAATAAACAGCTATTGGTCAGTCATTATATTTGTCAGAATAACTATTCCTGCTCCGCAATATTTTTTTAAAAACGTTTTTGCTTATACAAAATTTGTTTTAGGTTTTTCCTTTCTTCTTTGCAAGTGCCTTAATACAAGTATGTGGTGTCATGTTGAATGTTTGAAACGTTTGACAGATTCTCTCAAACCTGCTTTCAGTGTAACGGGTGTGGCGCATGTACTCAAAGTTGGAGGAGGCTTGGTGCGAAACGTATAAGCGGTGCAAATCTGACAAATATGGCCGGGCACAAATGGCTACTATTGATTTCGCATTTCAAATGGTTGGCACTTCCGTGTATTAAAAAAGAACACTGTCAATACTTCCGGTGATGGCGGCAACCAGAACAGATGCATTACTCACTGCTCTGCTATCTCGCCACTTAAATCCTGCTAAAACACTCCAGTTTCCTCCAAAACCCCAACAGTTAAAGGGGTTTGAGAACACAAAAGGAATGCAGAGGGGTAACAAATCAACACCGGATACCGACAACCAGTCAAAGCTGACGAACTTTCAAATTCGGAGCAGATCCCAAAGAGCTAACGAGGCTGACAACATGGCTGAACAAGGTAAAGGAGAACGGAACCCGGAGCTGGACAGATCCAAAGCTGATGAGAACCTGGGTGCCATTGGAGCTATGAAAGATGAGTTCACAACTCGTTTTGACAGAATAGGGCACGCAATAGGAGACATTAAAAACGAAATGAGTGAGTTTACTGAACGAATGTCGCAAGTGGATTAGCCCACGTGCAGAAGAAGATGTCGCTAGCCTACAGGCTAAAGTGAGCACACTGGAATCCAAACAAAGAGTTATGGAAGACAAACTCCTGGACTTGGAATCCAGATCCCGACTGAACAATCTAATGCTGGTCGGGCTGCCGGAGGGGGCCGAGGGAGATGACCCGTGCACATTCCCAGAGAAGTGGATCTTGGAGACATTAAATATGCAGGCGCGAGGAGCAACGGTGAACATCGAGGGAGCACACCGGGTCGGACTGGCGAGGGAACCTGGGGCACCACCGAGAACATTAATAATGAAGTTCCCTGACTACAGGGAGAAGCAAGCGGTCGTGCTGGCAGCAAAAACCAGCAAAGACATTCAACAAAAAGGAAAACAGGTGCAATTTTCTCCGGATTTGGCCACGGGACACCAGCTGAGGAAGCAGTTCGACCAGGTGAGCCGGGGGCGGCGCAGCCGGGGCATTCAGCATGGGCTGATTCATCCTGCCAAACTGCCGGTAACCTACAAAGATCGCACCCACACCTTCAAAACTTCAGCTGAAGCACAGAAGTTTGTTGAGAAGATCCAGGAAGACACTGCGTAAATATAAACTCACAATATGTGAATAAGTAAGTAATATGTGGTACAATTAAAGTTTGTGGCAACAGTTAAACGGGGGGAGGGAATTCATGTGAACGATACTTGAAAAATAAGCAGTGAATAAATCTGTTAGATACACCTTCAGAGTAGAATATGGAGTGTTACTACACAAGATAGCACCTGTGTTCGAATAAAGACGATGGTGAGTGGAGGGACCGATCTTCGCAGGCATGGAACGGTCAAAGGCGATAACGGGTGACAACTTTTAGGTGGGGGGTTACTTAAACAAAGGGAAAGGGGATTTGTTTTGATGCATGTTCTAGCATCCAGGGTTTTTGGTGGCTCTCTATATGTTCAAAAAAAGTGCAATATGTATGTCCTAGTTGAATTTAACACAAGAAGTAAAACTTAATTTTGTTTCTTGGAACTGCAGAGGTCTTCAAAATCTAAACAAAGTGAAACAAGTCATGAACAGAATAAAAGATATGGGTGGTCAGGTGGTATTTCTACAAGAAACTCCTCTTCTTGATAAAGATTTAAAAAGTATTGAAAGAAGATGGCAAGGCAGTGGGTTCACAGCCCCATTCTCCTCTAATGCAAGAGGAGTTATGATATTAATTCGTAATACAGTTCCTTTTCAAGTTAAAAAATATAATAAAAGATAAATGGGGAAGATATCTAATAATTCAAGCTCAATTACTTTCAGAGGAAATATGTTTTGTAAACGTTTATGGCCCTAACATAGATGATGCCAAATTTTTGGAAGATGTACTTCTTACAATGGCATCACTCACAGGACAGTATGTCATAGCAGGTGACTAACTGTACTCAAGACCCTATTATAGATAGATCAACAGGAAAAGATCAATCTCATAATAAATGCAGAGAGGTTATTCAAGGTTACATTAAAGAATTGAAGCTATTAGACATATGAGAGGATTAAACCCAAATGATAAGGGCTACTCCTGCTACTCTAGTAAATATAAGACATTTTCCAGGATTGATTATTTCCTAATCTCTTTAGAATTATGTCCGGAAATTTACAATTGTTTTTATGACTCCATTGTAATCTCAGACCATGCTCCATGCTGTTTAGTATATATGGATGCAAATATTATTAAAGACCCACCCCGGTGTCATTTCCAGCATACATGCTTACAGGAGAAAGAATTTATAAAATACGTAGGAATACATGTTGAGGAATATTTCAAAATAAATACAGCGCAAACATCTGCATGTATAAGATGGGAAAGGAGGTTCAAAATCAAGAAAGTGGAGAGGGGAGAGACAACCGTTGGAACACAAGATTAAAATGCTTCAGGAAAAGGTAAACAAAGAAAATAATTTGCAACTGATAAATGAGTTAGCAACTTTAAGAGCAGAATATAATAAACAATCAGCTGGTTAAGCAGAAGGAAGTCTCTTAAGGATGAAAGAATCCTTTTGTGATCAAGGTGATAAGGCAGGCAAACTGCAATTGGAGTTTAAGACACCAATAACATCTATTATATCAAATGACATAACTCTTGTAAATCCCACTGAAATCAATGAAGCATTTAGAGACTACTACAACGCAGAAGAGAAAACAAATACTCAAAATATAAACAATTTCTTAGATCAGTTAACCATTCCACCTATATCTTATGAAAAAAAGAGAGGCTTTATACCTGGAAATCAGTGAAGAGGAAATTGGACTTGCATTTGATATTCTCAAATCTGGCAAAAAAAGCAGGACCAGATGGTCTCCCAGGCAATTGTATAAAGAATTTAGAAATAAACTAATAACACTCATAGTTGAAATGCTCCAAGATGCATTTAGACATAAGAATTGGCCCCCATCACTGAATAGTGCATAATTATATTACCTAAACCAGGAAAACCCTCAAACAAATGTGAAAATTTTAGACCAATAAGTTTGTTAAACTCTGACCTTAATATAATATGTAAACTCTTAGCAACACAATTACAGAATATGTTACCAAACATTATTGATAGAGACCAAAATGGATTTATATATGGAAGGCAAGGATTTCACAACGTGAGAAGAGTTTTTTTTAAAATTGTTCATTATAACACAAATAAAGCAGAAACAGGTTTACTAGCACTGGATGCTGAAAAAGCCCTTGATAAGGTCCACTGGTCTTTTCTTTTTAAGGTTATGGACAAATTTGGATGTGGAACCAACCTTAAAATGTGGGTCCAGATCATTTATAAAAACGCCAAGGCAAAAATCTTGACAAATAGAAACACTTCACAGTCAATAAACATAACAAAAGGCTGCAGGGAAGGGTGTCCATTATCACCATTGCTATTCACAATGGCAATTGAACCACCAGCAGTAGCAATACGATCCCATACAGGACTACATGGAATCATGGTGGGTCCAGTAGAACACAACATAACTTTATATGCAGATGAAGTGATTGTGTTTCTCTCTCAACTAAAAAGTGAATTCCTTCTTCAATGGAAATAATCAGAAAATATGGAGATGTCTCTGGAAAAAGGGTTAACCAAACAAAATCCTCTATTTTATTACTGTACTTAAGGAAGAAGAAAGAAAAAATCCAACTTCTGAAACTATTCAATTTAATGTTGTTGAAAATTTCAAATATTTGGGAATCACTATCACACCAAGACTAGAAACAGGTAGTAGAATCACATTATGATTCTTTAATGGAAAAGATAAACGTCTCCATAGAGAAATGGATGACACTACCAATATTAATTATGGGTAGAATAAACATATTAAAGATGAATGTACTCCCAAAACTAGTTTATCTTTTTCAAAACATACCCCTGCCACCACCTCTAGACTTATTTTCAAAACTAAAGCAACTTTTTTCATATGGAACAACAAAAAATCAATACTCCGTTTGACATTACTATATCTTCCCTGTGACAGAGGGGGACTAAAAAGTCCAAACATTGCACGGTACCACTGGGCTGCACAGATTACATTGGGTTGTAATGGAATCCCTGCATCTAAAGCTGCCCCTACCATTATTTCTTAACTCAAACACCTCAAAAAAGCTATGCAAAGAGACAAAGAAACCAATTCTTAAACACATGATACAAATATGGTTCAGAGTTTTAAATTACAAGAACCAAACTCAACCACTATATCACAATACAGCCCAATCTGGGGGAACAAATTTTTCACCCCAGGTAGAGCGGAGGCCACCTTTAAAATATGGGCAGAAAAGGATCTTTCCACCATCCGGGACTTATATTTTCCTGATTCAGATGTTATGATGTCATTGGAAGAGTTAAAAACTAAATATGAGTTGAGTAAAAAACATTTTTATAAATTTCTCCAGGTCAGAAATGTGTAAAAAAAAAACACAGAAGACCCTCAATAAACCACCTTGTTCAATTTTAGAAAGTTCATGGTGAAAGACAGTTCCACAAAAGGCGCCATTTCTGAGTTTTATCATCTGTTTTTGTCTAATTCAAACGAAAGTTTACAATACAAAGTAAATGCTTGGAAAGAAGATCTTCAAAAACAAAGTACAAATGAGGAATGGGAGGGTGTTTGTGCTGCAGTTCAAAAGGTGTCAGTTAACTCGAGACTAAAATTAATACAATACAAATGGTTAATGCGTACATATGTAACACCAGCTAATTTGAGTATGTATAACAAAAATATGAAGATGTTTGCCCCAAATGTATAGAAATAAAAGGAACGTACTTCCACTGTACTTGGGAATGCAAATGTATACAAACATTTTTGGACGGTACAACAAACCTCTGTTTTTTACTTTTTATTTTCTTAATTTTAAGTTTGTTAAGTTTATATTTATATTTAATATTGTTAATGTCTAAGGAGAGGCGCTATTGTTCTTGGGGTGGGGTGGGGGTGGTTGTAAAATAAGACTGTGAATAAGAGAAAGCATTACCTAAATACTGTTGATAAAAGTTGCAAATTTTGTAATGGCTGAATCGATTGAAATGTAAATTCTGTTTCTGATTTTTTATTGCATTGAAAATGTAATAAAAAGAATGTGGCAAAAGAAAAAGAGGACACCATCCAGTTCCTGATCGGTCAAAGTTTAACCTGGTTTACAATTTAACACGCGTTTAATTAGCATACAATATGTACGCAGAGCCCGAAAACAGACTTAACAACTTGCGTAGCAACTCAAGAACGAGAAAACTTCGAATGCGGACGCCTGAAGTGGTGTTAACATGGACTTTTCAATGAAAGTAGCCACCTGAATGCGTGTTGCTAAAGCGTGTGTGAACATAGCATTATACAGTCAATAGTATGTAGCAGTCAAAGCTGCTAAAATTACTTTAGAGGAGGAATTTGAAAAAATAGTTGTAATTTTCTTAGTTAGATACTATGAAAAGTTTGTCAAACTAGATTTACAAATGAATGCCTACCAAAGCAGCTACTGTTGACCTCATTATTCTTCATATTTAGGGTTTTAGAATTTGAGACATTGATTGAACAGATATTCAAAGAACAAAATGCACACAGTTTGGAGAATTAGTGAGATCGACCGCTGACGGGATCCGACACCACCACCTCGTCGGACATGGAGCAGACGATTCCGCTCTCCGCCGTTTTTCAAGTAAAACAGAAAGAGCCCTCCAAACGAGCCGCTTTGGTCCATATTCAACCCCAGTTTTTATTTTATTTTCTTGGGAGGGGGGGGGGCTTTGTCAGGCAAGCTGCCTCCAATGCAGCAACAAAAGCTCTTGTGTTGGCAGGAGGAGCGTTTGAGGAATTTTTGACTGCGGTCGGACCAATGGCAGCCGTGTTAAGTGGAGCCAATGAGATGATTTATGCACAGAGGCAAAGCGCCGGCTTTTCTCCCATCAGTTGGGACGATGTGGATGAGGAAGGATCAGACTTTGATGGGATCAAGTTGTCAAAAGAAGTAGTAAAGAAAACCAACTGTCAGTAATAAAGGTTCAACTTCATGACACCTGCTTGAAGTTAACACATAGCAATGACTTTCCTTACACTTTAGACACGACTTATCCCTTGTGCTATCCTAGGCACTTTACCATTGGGAGTTGGGTCACCTAGACCCACTAGACAGTGCGCTGAACCTTTTTTCTTCAATGATTTGTGATCTTCACTGGTGTCCATGGATTACATGAAATCTTTCCACCTTTATCCACCTTTGTCATGGTAGGGAGAACACGTCAAAGTAAGGGTGGGGTCATCTAAGATAGCACAAGGGTTACAGGTGGGTATCTGCTGGAGAAAAATGGGTTAATCTGCACAAGGCACGCAACTAGGCCGTAGACCATGAAATATCGAAAACCTATTCCGGTCTGTGAGACCGTGGATCTAAAATGTTTGATATGGGCATGGTGTGGGCGACAGGCTGTAGTGAACACTTATTCAACACGGAGGGGAAAGTAATGGGTAAGTAGGTGAGAATCAGGCATGCAATGTGCAAGGAGCTGTTCAAATGATAAATATGCACTTCCTTGCCTGGGTGTTAGAGTTTAGGAAATTTGCGTTGGATCCTTTAGGCATCCTACGGGCACTTGCATATCACCAACCTATGCATGCGACATTGGCACGCCGTCAGTAAATAGCCAGTACGCACACACCTTACGCTTGAACAATACAAATATTTTTAGGCAAAGTGCAAAGGACTGCACAATTGTCCACCATTTTTGGCAAAAAAAAATTCCGTTACCATGACAGATGTTGCGTGCACAGAGACAAATGTTGGGACGAGCATTGAGAGCAGGTCTTAACCTCTGTCAGATAAAGCTCAGCTGTCAATTCCCACGCTAAAGAGCAGGACCTTCCTCTGATTCTGTCTGGGCTGCTGAAAGCGCACTAAGTCAGGCTCTGCTTCCAGCTGCAGAGGCCTTATATGGAGGTCAGCGCTTAGTGTGCTCAGATGAGGCTTTTTAGCTGGATTGACTCAAAGCATTCCAAGGAATTTAAGAGGTTTTCTTTTTGACAGTGCCCTCGTTTTTCTGTTTTGTTGAAAAGTTGTGTGTGCACTCAAAGAATGACAACAACAAAAATACAAGGAACGCCAGAAATATGATTTTTTGCTGAGGCAATGTCAGAATAGATATACGAGTGTTAGTCATAGCCATAAGTCTTGAAGGGACAGTAAAGTGCAAGCATGGGCTGACTTGATTGTAGCCTATATAAGTGTTGGAAATCAGATTATATCTGCAACGACCAGCAGTTTTGTCAAAGTGCACTTCATTGCCTTATGTATTTTTGAGAAATATATTTTATGAAAACACACAATTTAAATTGGAGAACTCATAAACGGGTTAGACACAAACGTTGGGTATTTAAAAAAAGATTTTGTCCAAAATACAGTGAGTGGAAGGTTGGTGAATTATTTTATAAAAAACTAAAGAACTCTTTTTTTTTATCAATTTTTAATTGTATCCTTTTTGTGGGACAACAGGTCATTTGCTGTGTCAAATATTTTTGTCAATAAAGTTCACACTAATTCAAAGGCAGTAGGGTACAGATTTTTACATTAAATTTAAAGATAAAAAAAGGTGGTTTGAAATAATTAACAGCCTTATTTCGATAATGCGTTAATGACTACTGTGTTGACGCGCCGGACCCTTTTTCTTTCTTAGCTTTTAAAATTTTGGTGGTTTATCAAAAACCAATTGGGTCCCCCAAGGCTGTGTGCTGAGCCCCCTTCTCTTCACTCTGCTGACTCACGACTGCACCCCAACATCAAGCTCCAACCTCTTCATCAAGTTTGCGGATGATACAACAGTGTTGGGTCTCATCAACAACAACGATGAGACCCCCTACAAAAGTGAGGTGAACAGGCTGGCTCTGTGGTGCAAAGACAACAATCTCCACCTGAATGTGGAGAAGACAAAGGAGATGGTTGTGGACTTCAGGAGAACTCCCACCCAGCACGCCCCACTGACCGTCAATGGTGCTGCTGTGGAAAGGGTGAGCTGCACCAAGTTCATGGGGGTGCACATCTCCGACGACCTGTCTTGGAACCACAACACTGCATCACTGGCCAAAAAATCCCAACAACGCCTGTACTTCCTCCGCAAACTGAAGAGGGCCGGAGCTCCTCCCCCCATCATGCAGACCTTTTACAGGGGGGCCATCGAGAGCATCATGAACCAGCTGCATCACCGTGTGGTAGGGAGCCTGCAACGCGTCCTGCCAAAGACTCTGCAGCACATTGTGAAAACAGCTGAGAAGATCGTTGGTGTCCCTCTTACTGGCCTCTCGGACATTTACCGCTTCCACCTCACCCGCAAAGCCATCAGGATTGCTGGCCCCTCCACTCCATCCTACAAGCTCACATTGAAAACTTCACACCATTTCAGAACACCATCACCACCAAAGACTGCCATCAATGACTCATCCACTTACTGTTCTCAGCACTGATGTCACTTTAAACTGCCACTTTAACCATGCCACTGTTCTTTTGCACTGTTTAGACTACTGTTATTCCTCCTACTATTACTGTCTTTTTATCTATTTTTAAGTCGTTTATTTATTATTTTATACGCTGCTTGTACTGTGGGGTGAGAGGAAAGCAATTTCATCTGTGCTGTATGTCTTATGGATGCAGCATACTTGACAATAAAGCTGACTTTGACTTTGACAATGGGAGTAATGCTTAAACACCAGAGATGGTGCCACCAACACCTAAATAACACACGTTCTTTGACAAACTGCGCCTCTCCAACCAATAATGAAATAATGGTAATTTAGATTCTGAAACAGAGAGAAGTGTCTTTGCATAATGGGTTTTTTGCAGATAATGTAGTTCCTCATGTTAGTAAAGTGTTAAATAACAGAGCAAAGTTGCTTTTCTCTGCTTTGTAATCCGCTGGAAGTACGTTAATTGTGAAAATGGTTGAAGAGTTATGTTAGTCCAAAGGATGTCAACACTGGAGTTACATTAATTGCAAAACGTTTGAAGAGTTACAGTGGTTCAAAGAATGTCAATACTGTAGTTTTGTTAATTGCGTAAAGGGTTGATGGGTTAAGGTAGCCCAAAAGGAGGCCAACACTGTGGGTACGTTAATTGTGTGAAAGGTTAAAGAGCTTTGGTAGTCCAAAGAATGTCATCGCTAGAGATATGGCTCCAGTTTTAAAGGATTACAGGGATATGCTAATGGATGCAGCATTTATGAAAGTGCCAACATCTCTAGTAAAAACCTTTGTGATGAAATGAGTCAGTAGCATGTTGCAGCGTGGTTCAGATGTGGCTGACTACGCCGTGGCTCTAACATTGACTTTGTTTCTATTGATTTATTGATGACCACAAATGATCCAGTTTCACATGTCATGTTTAGAGCGCTACTTCGAGTCTCATACAAGCCTCAAGGCGACTGTTATGCTGAGTCAAAGCATACTGACTTTTTCTTTCGATTGTTGAATACTTTTAATTTGGTTGTTTCCGGAGTCCCAAGTACATTTGGTTCGTACCCTACTGGGTGTAAACGTGTTGCATGGATTTAATAATAAATGTTTTGTCTCTGCTCTGGGTTCCACCGACAAAGTCATTTGATTTTGATTTGAATGTCCTGAAATTCTGTTGTAGCTGCAGAAAAACATCAGGAACTTTTTTTAATACAACAACCGCAACAGTGAACACAGATCGCAAGCATTTAACTTTAACTTTCATGGAAAACTGACTTGCTTGGACGAGTTGTGACATAATATTTACAACACAATTTTCTTAATTGCTTTCCATAGATCTAATTCCACACAGTCATTTTTATTTGGACAGACACCGCTTGAGTTGACTGAAAAAAAACATGTTTTCTTCTTAAGCCAGTTTAACACCACTACCAAACATGAAGCTGCCATAACCTTTTCTTCATATATATATATATATATATATATATATATATATATATATATATATATATATATACTACCACACTGAAAACTCAAAGGTCAAAATGGGAAATACCTCCCAAGGTGGTAGAGAATGGGAGGGCAAAGATCCTGTGGGACTTCCAGATCCAGACTGATAGGATAATGGCGAACCAACCAGACATTGTAGTGGTGGATAAAGAACAGAGGAAAGCCGCTAGATGCCAAGCGATGGGAACATCATAGAAAGAAGGAACATGAGAACTGGAGAAATACCAGGACTCAGGAGAAGAACTGGAGAAAGCCTGGAAAGTGAAGGTGACAGTGGTGCCTGTAATTGGGATAATTCGGGCAGTAACCCCTAAACTGGAGGAGTGGCTACAACAGATACCTGGAAAGATCTCAGACATCTCAATCCAGAAAAGCGCAGTGCTAGGTATATATATATATATATATATATACACACGCAGAATATGAACTGGAAACCCCGAGGTCAAAATGGGAAACACCTCCGACGGTAGTGAGAGGGGCGTAGTAGTAGTATACATTACAGTGTAAAAAATATTTAAGTTAAAAAGTATCATTGCCTATGTCTCTTATACATTAAATATATATTTTTATACAACCAAAAATTATAATGTTTAAATGTGTATATAAAATATAAATTAACTTTAAATCAAATATATAATGTTAAAAACGTGTTTATTTCAAGTTTTATATCTTTACCGGGCTTCATTTCTATTAATTAGTAATAATAATAATATTAATAATAACAATAAAATGTTTTTGTTATATCTCATTTGATGACAAATAGAAGGTAGTTTCCAAGCTATGTTTAAATGACGGAAATAAAGAAAGACTATTTTAGAAGAAGAAAAATCCCCTTTTTCTGTTTGGATCTCCTTTCCCATGGTGGTATTTTTGTACAACTTCCTTTACTGACCAGCAGACTCTCCATCATCACTTTGAGTGAGATAATGCAGCCAGATTTCCTATGGTATGGTTTATTTTTTTTGTTGTTTTTTTGTTTTGTTTTTATGTATATACTGTGCTCCAAGATGATAGCATTAAAAAAGTCAAAGAAACTTTTGTTTTACCAGAGGTAACTAATTACAACTTCCTTCCTGCCAGTGTCTGTTGTTCGCCGATAGCGCCATCTCTTCAAACTTCTCCAAAAACATCCAACAGGATGTGATTGAGGCCTTTATATGCACTTATCTAACCCGTTTGTCTGCACACACTAAAAGCAATCAGACAGCAGCGCTGCCTTGCCAAATCTGAGGCACAGCGGGTACTACAGACTGTTAGGAGCCGCCCTGGACACTAAATACTAACTGTTTTGAGACTAAAATCAGTCGGTGACGCACGTTCTTCTATTTTGAGACGTCTCGGAAATCAACACCCCTTTAATTTTGAGGTGACTGTATAATTAGGCTACAACTGATACGGTTTGACTGAAAGTAGCCAAGAACCCTCCCCTCACTCCGGTTTATTGGGAAATCTTTTTTTTTCTATTTAGTGAGAAAAAGGCTTTAAAAATATGAAAAAGAGACCGTTCCTTTGAATGGATGTTAAAAAAACCTTTAGCTGGATGGGCAAAAAAGCCAGGTAATGTATTCATTTCATGTTTTCTTATCGTAAAATAGTAACTTTAACCTGTTTTTTGGTTAAATAACCCTTCAAAGTCACTGATATGGATCATGAAAAAAATAAAATGTAGTTGTTTATAAAATTGTTGTCCTGTTTGACACTAAAACTATTGTTCTCATCCATCCAAAAATATTGATTTGGTGGCATGTTCTTCTTATTCCATTTCAAGTTGAACACAACAATTTAAAGAGAAACCGCAAAGTCATGTTCAGAATTAATACGGAAAGCCAAACATATCAATTAAAACAACTGTCGTTAAAAAAAGTATTTTAACGTAAAGGCTTTAAAAGTAAGTCTAAGGTTCATTTTTCTAATGATGAAAAGCACTGTTTAACATGTTAAACAGTCTTATCTAAAAATGAGTATGGAAAGCCTAACTGATAAAAGTAAATTTAATGGTAAAGAAAAATCACTAAAAACTCATTTAACAAAATAGCTTTATACATTTTAGTTCTATTCCATTTCTAATGATTAAAAAACCATTGAACGCAATAGTATGAAGAGAAAATAAATGGGAAAAAGCTGTTTTTGTTTTAGCTGTGTTTATTTAAGGAAAGGTTTCTTGAAGTATCGCCATGAGAGTTTAGAAGCCCCCTGCATAGGGGAGGGGGGGCATGATTAATACAGGAAAAAATATGGAAATAAGTTCTATTTTTTGTGCTAAATCACCCTTCATCAAATGATTAATTACTCATTTAAAGTTTTTTAATGAATTATTGTCACAGAGAAGGGATCACGCAATAATAATAGCGTGTTTGCAACAGCTGGTAACAAATGTCATTGCAATGCTTGGGAAGCAATATCTGGGCGGGAATTCAGATTCTATAAATAGATTTTTTCCGTGATTGTCAAAAGTCAAAGTTGTGGATATTTCTGGTCAGCTGAAGGAAACTTTTTTGCAAAACTAAAACAGGAAATGTTTTTCTTAACTAGTGATCGAAGCCCATCGAGACGACTGTTGTTGTGAATTTGGGCTATTCAAATAAAATAGTATTGAATCACCCTGTTTTTGTTTTTTTCACAGGTTACAACGTCATGTCAAACAGCCACCAACTGTGATCCAGTAAGTGTGTGTTTCTACAGTTAAGCAAACATTTAATCCCTTTAATGATATAAAAGGATCATCTTGAACCTCAAAGGGAGCTCAGAGAGGTGAAAGATCATACTATTTCCTTTGAAGTAATGTGCAAGCTGTCCATTAAGGCGAGAAAAACAATAGTAATGTGCCATAGAGAAAAAAAGTACTCAAATGAGGTAAAAAGTTTAAGAAAAAAGTCAAGACTCAAGAATTTCTTAAGCTATGATACAGAAATGATACAGCTATGATACAGGAAGAAAGAAATAGTTGAGCTTGATGTAAATACCATCTTCTAGATCAGTGTTTTTCGACCTTTTTTGAGCCACGGCACACTTTAACCTTGACAAAAATCCCGCGGCACACCAGCATCCCAAGAAAAGAAAAAAAAGCAGAAATTCATGGTCTGTATTGGTCTTTTTGGATTTATGACGTAACTTAGCACCAAATTTTGTTTACAAGCAGATGCGACATTCTGGGGAGATCAGAAATTTGAGTCACAAAAGATAACTATTGAAATAGTCACTACTGCCCTTACACTACAGTCCCATATGCCAACATGCTACAGTGTTGTGGCTGTACTATGGCATTTATGATCCGGTGGCTGCAGTTGAATTTTTTAAACGCCGCCCGCTGAGATTTTAATAAAATGTTCAACTTTAATGGCGCACACAATTTTGGACATTGGTCAGGAACATTTGAAGGTTGCGTGGTGACTGTCCAAGGACAGGAGGGTGGCAACAAGGCAGAAGCCTTATAACTGACTGATAGGAGGGTCTCCAAGGTCCCTAAAATAATCTGATGATTGGCCGATTTCAGACTGCCACTCTCCAGCCACCCCCCCCTGCCCCTGTGCCGATTGGTAGAAATTGCACAGTAGCAGTGGGGACACTCGACAAGGGCTGTTGACATAGGGTAGGGTCCGGCGATTTCAAATGACTTGATGGCACCTCATGTGGATGGCCGTTGTCCGGAGACATTTTCACATCGTGCAATAAGACCTGCTGTTCGCTGATGCCGTACGATCCCGGTCTGCACTCACGACCACGTCATCAAGTCGAAATCAAGGGGCGTCATGGAAACTTTAAGATCCTTGCTGATGCCTCCCCATCACGCAACAGCACTTACATTTATGACCGTAGCTGTACAGGTGAATACATCTGTGGGCAAAAATGGGCCTGCATAAACTTTTAAGATTATTGACCGCTCAATGAGCACAGAATGAAAATGTTCATGCAGATTTTTTTAATAGGGCCATGTCACGAGCAATATATCGTGGCAAGCACCTAAACAACATTTTCAAGACACTCAAAGCGCTTACAGTGTGTCCATTATTCATTCACTCCTCATTCATACTTGGTGATGGTAAGCTACAGTTGTAACCACAGCTGCACTGGGGCAGACTGACAGAGGCGTGGCTGCCAGTTCGCGCCTACGGCCCCTCTGACCATCACCGGGATCATCCATACACATTCACACACCAGTGGAGCCACACTGGAGGCAAGGAGGGTGAAGTGTCTTGCCCAAGGACACAACGACATTTTGGCTGGTGGGAGCGGGGATCGAACCGCCAACCCTTCGTTCATTGGACGACCCGCTCAACCACCTGAGCCCTGGGAACTAAAAGACACAACTGAGGTCCGTTGAAGATACAGACATTCCTGTCTACGACTGTCCATGGACCTAGATGACCCAAAAACCTACAGCACCCATATTGGCCAACCCTGGATATGGGTGTATGTGACAAAGACATATTAAAAAAAATCCACAAAGAACCTCTGCTCAACAATTGACTCGAAGAATAGGGAAGACAGTTATTTTTCTTAATTTCTGCCCAGAGATGCTGAAAGGAGAACTTTAATGTTCATTTCTAAGTTCAAACAGGGAATGTAGTTGACCTTATTAAATCCGCCAGCATAAGGAGATACTCTGGTCTTCCTCAACCTGCTTAGTCAAAGTTTTTTTGAAATAATTTCCACAAATCCTACATTTATTAATCATATGAAAAAAAAAGATTTTGTTGACCAAGCTTTTTTTTTTTTTGCTTTTCTTTACAGCCTCCCACTCCCCAGCTGCCGTTAAAGCATGTAGATACACCGGTAAGTGTTTTCTTTTTATGGTATTCATTCATAAACTCAATTATGCAACATGTTGGCTTTTGCGGATGCACAGACATTTCAGGAAACTTTTTGTTGTTGTTGTGTGTGTCAAGTTGGAAAACATATGGGGGGGGGTTAATGTGTTAAACTGGCAATGACCCCACTTATTTGTGGTTAGCGCTGAATTTTTGCGGAGCAACTCGACTGGTCTGGACAACGCCAACGATACTCTGCGCTGCCAGAAAAAGGCTTTATTGCAGTTGTTTCAGGAGGAAATGACTGCTTGTGGTTTTAGATTGAGGTGTTGAACAATGACGTAGTAAACCGTGCAGGGTAGCCAAGTACTTTTGCCCACAGATGAAGAACAACAGGACACTGGTATGGGATTTTATGAAGGTAATAGAAGAAGAAAAAAACAAATCCAAACATGTTATCCTTTAATAATGTTTGAAATAGAAAGATTTAATGTTCATAATTACCAGAAAATTCACATTTTCCAAAAATAAATATTGACTTCCAACAGATGTTAAAACATACAGAACAAAGATAAATTTTGTGGTGTCCCACAAGGATCAATTATAGGTCCCCCAGTGTTCAACAAAATAAATAATAAATTTTCTGTCAAACTGTTAAAACTGATATTGTGTATTATATGCCTAATATATTATATATTTTATGTGTCTTTCTTGTAATTTATATCCCTTTGTATTTTTATGCTGTTGTTTTAGATTTTCTTGATTTGCTTTTCTTTTTATTCTTTTTTATTACTGTTTTTATGGTTATAAAGCACTTTGGTAATATATATGCACTGTAAAGAGGGTAAAATGTATTAATTCCTATATTTTACTCTATTGGTAATTAAAGGGAATTTATTGACGTGATAAATGGGGACCTACATAATTTAAAAACATGGATAGATTACAACCAATCTTTAGGACAAAACGCAAGTCGGGTATTTTTGGTTGTTGTAAATTTAATAGTTTTTTCATTTAAAAAAATAATAGTTTGTGCTACATTGATCTATTTCCCAGTTTTTTTTTTTACTAAGAACAAAAATGTGGCATAAAAAATTAGGCCATACATGCTTGATGGATGTCACATATTATTTTTATCATTCGATTCGATTGCAATCAACCGGTCGGTCGCGAAGTAAGTGTTGGTATATTCAATTCAATTTTATTTATCTACCCCAATATTACAACAATAGGCGTCTCAATGGGCTATCATAGATTGCCCACCATTAGAAGTTAAAAACCGAAAAAGACTAAAAGAAAAACGCCTTTGATCAATCATCGGCCTCACCATGACGTACTTGACTCTATTGACATGAATATTGCTATTGCCATTCTCTGATGCCTTCGTCACTGCACATGTGTGTTCCCATTAAACTGAGCGCCCCACTTTGCTAGCAGATGAGGTGTTTACTGTCAAACTCATGAACGTGGATGTATCTGCTAATGCAGCACCGTATTTTATCTCAACAAAAATCTATTCAAGTCCACATCTATTTAAAAAAAATTGCAACTCCAAGTTAGTTTTTATTAGCACTTTTGAAAGTTTGGTCAGTTTTAGAATGGTCCAGGTAATACAGGCGAACGTTTCCACCGAAGTTGGATAGTCATGACTTTTAATGGAAAACCCTACTTCACAGTGGAAACAAGGCTTTTTAAACCCCCCTGAAAATGTTACTGTCCAACTAATCCAAGTCACACTATACTGTATACTTTATTGTGGACTCAGAACACATTGTCTACACACCATTCAAATATGATCTAGTATCTAAAAACTTTTCTTCAACACATCATTCCTGGTGTTGGGCAAATTTGGCCACTGATGTGGCTTCAGGAGATACTTTAACTGCTTTGCCAAATCAGGAACCTATAATTTCAAAGATCTATGGCAAATCTGTTGCATGATTTTGTTTGACATTACTCAACTAGATGAAGGGTTTGGCCCATATACCCAACAATGCAAGAACTTGAGAAAGATAGTAGGGAAGACAGCCGCTGCTAATGCAAAAAGCAAACAGTTTGTTCAAGCCAACAGCCGCAAGAAAAGAAAATTTGCAAGGTTGTTTACATTTATGTTAAGATGAAAAGGGGTCTCCTTTATCTTTTTTTTCCTTTTAAGATCAATGGGAACATCGTCTACAAAGATAAAAGCAGCGCCTTCGTTTCTGGAATCAACCTTTTTATTTTTTTCCTCTTCTAGTGTTTGAGTCTGACTTCACTCAAATGTTTAGATCGGCAGGAGAAGAAGGGCAGTTACTCAGACTCAGATTATAAACATAGACGAGCCAGTTTAGACCGACTCGTATGGAGATTAATGTGCTTTCTTTGCACAAAAAAAGCAAAAGAAAAGCTTTTCACAGGGAGAGGCTGGCTCACATAAACAAATGTTTTAGGGTTTATGTAACATCGTGTGCAAAAGTTTACTTGACCAAAACATCTCACTCACTGCTGGTTTCATTTAGGATCATTTTGTTTTTGAATCGAGTCAATTTTCTTGCTGGTGACCTTTTTCTTACCCAGTAACTTGTTTTTTCATGTCCCACAATGTCTAACTATATATTTATTGTTATTTTTATTTTCCCTTTTTTAGATGTTCATATTTTATGTTTGAAAATGTAACAATCCCTAAAAAAGTTTGAACGCATTTATCTGTCTTTCTGACAAGCAAACTGACTGTTGAAAACACTTTTACACCTTTTTGCTGTGAGGCAAGAGCGCTAACCACGCACCATCGTACAGCCCCCTAACAAAGTAAAATATAGGAAATGTCCATAGTTACAATAGGTACAAAGTGTACAACAGAAGTGTAATAATTTTCCAAATATGAGATGTGCACATATAAAAATGTCTGTGCCAAATGAAATGTACAGATATTGACATATCAGACGTGCAAAAACAGCATGGAGGTAGGGAAGTGTTGACAGGTTTACACTGGATAAATACTTAAATAAGCAGATATATAGATATGCATATACACATGCATATTTTTATATACATGTATAAAAAATATGCATTGGCATGTGCTGTGGCAAATCTTATCTGTGCATTTTGGAGTTTAGCATGGTTATTGCCTTGGGAAAGTAGCCATCCAGTAGTAACAACAGGTTTACAGTACTATTAGTAGCGACATTTATAGTACTTCCAGTACTGATGTTCACGGTACTACCAGTACCAACATTTACAGTGCTACACCAGTGCTGACATACACATTGCTACCAGTACTGTGTAAAGACACAGACTTTGGTGCACCCTACCAGTGCTTTGTATTGGACACGTCAATCATTTTACCTTACCAGCTATTGTGAGCGGATTCATATGTGAATAGGTGAGGCTGTGAGGGTACATCAAGCTGTAGTCAAAATGCCAAAAGTGAAGCGAGCAAAAGTTAGGCTATACAACACTGCAAAAGATGCTCCAGAAAAACCAACACCGTGGCAATGAACAGGGAAATCCGCGCTCGGTGTGCGTAAAATTGGAGATCCAGTGCTGACAAATTGGAGTCAATTCCTTTTTGAAGAACCCTTTAGGCATCGGAACCAGTTCAAAAGTACAACAAAATGTTGTACCCATCCCTACTCATTGGTTTGGGTACTTCACAGATCCATGCAACACTAATTTGGGGGGATTTGGGGGAATTGCTATCATTCATGTCCATCTCCACTCAGATTTTCTTCTTGAAAAATCCAGACTACATACCCTGCCTCGATGTTCCACTCTTGGTCCAAACAGAAGGGATTTTTCCATATATGTCCGTCTGCGTGTGCTTGTCTTTTTAATGCTTTCAAAGCCGACAGAAGTCGAGATGGAATGTTTGTTTGGTTTCTCCAACAGGACATATCCATAGTGGTTTTGAGTCAAAATGTCCCATCGTGACGATAATTAAGTTAGTGTGGTGCCTGTTTAGGGTCACCCAAGTACAAGATGGGGATTTTTTTTTTTCAAGTCAAATTTAGGCTCATGGGAGGATTGAGTTTATTCATGTGTGAAAGGGCCAGACATGGAAAAGTAAAGCTAACAGACAGAGAAAAAAAACATTCTTTTTGTTCATGAATATTGGTTCTGTTTTATATCCCACAACTTAGTACAACCTGTTTCTCCATGCTGAGTAGTTGTTAAGGTCAAGCGTGCTGTGGACGAAAACACACACTGTACATTGGAGGAGGAGCCGTGCTGAACAAGCACCAGACATGGGAAGAATAGTAACTGGTCAAAGAGCCACAGGGGAGGAGAGCTCAACATAATGAGAGATAATGACGCAGGAAGCAGAGTAACTTCAGAAAACATCTAGTGGGTGGGTAGGAAAGGACGGTAAAGCGCTTTAGGAGATAGTACATAGTCGCTGAACATCTTTGACTCCAAAATATTTATGTATTTTTGTCAAGGAAGTAAAACCAGAGAACTTTACAGCTTTAATTTAAGGCTTTGACATATAAAAAGGACTCAGATGGATAGTAGCTTGTAGCTGTTTTAGCCATGCATCTGGGTAACTCTGTACGGAGACATTTTGCCCACCTGCTATCCTCTTGGAGGTGGAGCGCTGGGTTTTGCAAGGTGAGCCATAATTTTGATGAGAGTTAAAACTTCAAATTATGAATACGGTGTTATTAATGGGAAAATGTCAAAAAACGGTACATACTAATATTGATAAACTAATTTGAAGAACAATTGGGGGATGGGGGGGGGCAGCTTCTCCCTTTTGCCCCACCATATCCCCACCCCTGGCTGAATGTTTACAATATTTTAAAAAGTTGTTGTAAATTCTTCTTTGTTTTTTAATCTTAATTTTTTTTTTTACATGTTTGGCTTTTCACAGTACTTTTCTCTTTTCACCAAAGTGTCTTTTAGTTTTCTCTTTGCTAATGGTACAGAAATAAAAAAAGTGATGTGAGATAAAAAAAAAAAATTAATATACTGCAAAAGTAGTCAGAGAAATAATTAGTCAGATAATTAGTCAGAGAAGAAATTCAATTTTTGTAATATGTATTTGTTCCGAATATTTTTTCCCGCCTTAATTTTATTTTGCTGCTGCGGCTCAATTGCAATGCAATAGCTCATCAGAGTTCTATGGAGGAATATTTCTGCCACCACGTTGCACACAAAACTTTCTAAGTGAAAATGAAAATATTAAATATTTGCTTTTCAATTATTTTTTTAATTTTGATTTCCATTGTTTTTTTGCTTTCACATTTTTTTTGCTTTCAAAAACTTTTTTTTTGCTTTTAAATTTTCTTTTCCTTAAAAAACTTTTTTTTACTTTTACATTTTTTTTGCGTTTACAAAACACACGTTTTCGCATTCGTTGTTGTCAAATCTCGTTTTTTCCCCATCTTTGATTTTCCTGATCACTCTGAGCGCGACTTAGCGTGATATAACTGCCACAGGCAAAAAGGTTTTCGCATGCGTTGTGTGTCATCTCATTTTTTTTCCTATCTTTGATTTTGCTGACATTAGTTTCAGTTTTGCATGACAAAGCTGCCATCAAACAGTCGCTGATTGGTCCAGATTCTAACCAATTAAATCCCCATATGGTGTCTGGTACCGAGGCTCAGAAACCGAAGCAGCTCTTTTTACCCTCAATTTTGTTTCTTTGGATAAAGACATTTTCATTTTTTATCATATTAACAATAATTCATGCTTACTTTCTTTTTTAGCATTGATTAATTTTTATTAAGTTAGATTTGTGAACTTATGTTTGAGGATCTCCTGAAACTGTAATTTTACAGTGTCTGCTGACATTAAATCAACAGGCCTGTATGTGATTTGTGAATCCTGCGGGGCAAATTATTGGTGAAAAGTGTGATTTTTTTTTAAAGATCTGTTCGTTAAAACAAAACAATAAAAGATTTAAAGCACATATTATTTTATGCTGCACAAGTGGAATAGATTAGACAATTAGAGTGGGAATAGATTAACAGCAGGGACAAGCAAAAGAATGATGGCTCACCACAGTAGACTCAATGTATTTAGCAGAAGAAGCTTTTTTAACTTTTATGTTAATTTTCATAGTGTCTTATGTTTTAGAACTCGTGAGCGATTAAAAAAATACTCGTGAAAAAAGGGTATTTTCTCTTAATATTTGAACATTTATTAATTAAAATAAAAAAATAGTTCAGATACAAATCTTAAAAAGTGTAACTTCCGTCTCGAAGAAGTCGGAGCTCTGACATGTTTTTTTCTGCTGCAGACATTTTAAACACGTTGGTCGCTACACTGACATAAATAAATACAAAACTCGGTTTTATTATAGCTGCTTTGCTGCTTCTTCTGGGTTTTACTCTGAGAGAAACGGGCCAGAATGGTTGAAAACAGCAGAATCCCGTTAGAACAGAACCAACACAAAGTCCATGTCTGCCTCCAGGAACAGAGACACATGATTGGTTGGAATCTGGACCAATCAGCAACTGTTTGATGGCAGCTTTGTCACGCTAAACTGAAACTGAAGTCAGCCAAATTAAAGATAGAAAAAAAGTGACCTGACACACGACGCATGCGAAAACCTTTTTGGCGGTGGCAGTTATATCACGCCAAGTCGCGCTCAGAGTGATCAGCAAAATCAAAGATAGGAAACAGCAAGATTTGACACAACGCATGTGAAAACCTGTGTTTTGCAAATGCAAAAATGTTTTTTAAAGCAAAAACTTTTTTTAAAGCAAAATAAAAAATAATTGAAAAGCAAATAGTTAATATTTTCACTTGCGACTTAGAAAGTTTTGTCTGCAACACGGTGGCAGAAATATCCCTCCATAGATTTCCGCCGTCAAAATGAAACAGGAATGTAAAATGTACAGATGTTTTCCTTTTATACTCGAAATTGGATCTCTGTTGCTCATCATTCTCTTGCCTCTTATTTTCTGCCTTACTTTTTCTCATTAGTTTAGCAACATTCATAAATCTACCACCTTTATTCATCATTTAAACAGCCTAATGTATTCGAAACCATCCGATTTTTGTCATTCTGGTATATTATTGTCAGTAGTCTGATTTCATTTACCAGTTCTACTTGCACAGTCATCCAGCTTAGTTGTATGTTATATTTTTTCATTTGCTTTATAATTTCTATTTATGTGATGTTTTTTTAACCTCCATGTATTCTGGGAAGTATTTTTTTATGCAAGATTTATTATGACAACAATAAACAATCTAAACTAACAGAATACTTGTATTTCAAGACAGCATTTGCAGTCAAATTACTACCAAGAGGGAAAAATGTTAAATACTGCAATATATAAATGGGGAATACTAGAATCCCAACTTTTAACACAATTCACCTCACACATATTTGTTTTTCACAAATCTGTGCTTTATGACTGATTCAAAAAATATTTCACTTCTTTCATTTATTATTTGGAGGAACCCTTTTCCTTTGTGTTCTTATATTTGGTAAAACTTGAATTTAAAAACAGTATGCTTTGCTCCTCATCTTTTTGCGTCTCTGTACCCCCAGGGATCTATGAGGTCCTGTAAAAGTGTGGAGATCCGAAGAAAGCAGTCACGGTAAAGGAACATTTCCACTTTTATGCTGTACAGAAATGAGTGAATATCACCCAAAAAAAAAAACTATTGGAAAACATGGAATCACACCTCTGCTTCCCAAAACAAAAGCACGACTTCAAAGATCACTTAGTAACTGTTCAGATCCAATATGATCATCTATTGATCTGTTGTAAAAGCGTTCCCAGTGGTCTCTTAACTATGATGAGGCCATTTTTAGCCCAAATCACACCCCCACCCTAACTTTACTGGTGCAACCGAAATGGTGAGCAACATTGAAGCAATCCAGCCATACAGCTTCGAGACAGATGCCAGCCTGGATGAGGAAAACCAAGACGTACACGGATCAAGTCGTGTAGTCATCAACCTTTTGGCCTGCCCATCGTATTTTCTACGTGACAAATATGAACTTTTTCAAAGTGCATTTTGTCTTCTGCTCCTGATTCACAATCTGAATAAAAAAAAAAGATCAAAATTGTAATTTTGAGCTTCTTTTTTCTTTTTTTAAATGTCCTTCATCAACAGAAAAATACCACAAGAAAACACAATGGGAGTCGGTCTTTAAGTTCTGTAGTATAATCCTTGGTTTTTCCACATAACCCTGTTTCTCAAGCCTGCCTGTCAATAAACCCAATCACTCAGTTTGTCCAGTAGAATAAACTGTGTAATATGAGCAGAGGTCACATCAACAGTCACAGATGGAATGTAAATCTTTGACTTTCCAAGGAACATGCAGATAAACTGCCGCAAGTTTCATTTGATCAAGTGGATGTTTGCTACCAAACCCAGTGAGTTTCAAAAATGTTCTCACCACATCTGGGAAAGGAACTCAAACCGTGCGATAATTGCTTAAAAATTTGATGCAGTTCAAAGCAAATACAGGCCATGGTTATGGCAGGGTGATAGTGTCTACTTTTTTTTTTTTATTAATAAGAAAATGGGATAATTTTTCCCACAACGTTCAATGTTTCTCTTTATAGCTGACTTTGCTGCACTTCACATTAAGTTCTCCTCATCCTAAAAGCTGGAAAATCCCATGTGATTGTTAAATATTGCAAACATCCTTATTCTTCTTTAAAAGTTAGTTTTTATAAATAGTTTGCCATCTATGGCAAGCAGTTAAAAACGTTAATTACTTTCTCAGTTTCAGGTTGACGGTTGAAAGAATGTTCAGGTTGGGTTTTTCCTAAAATGTATTGTTGATCTTTTAGAAGCCTGAGTGTGGTCCAGACCATGGAGGAGAGCTATGAAGTGGACCTGATCTACATCACAGAGAGGATCATCTCTCTGTCTTTCCCCGCCAACGCCGAGGAGCGCAGTTACGCCACCAACCTCAAGGAGGTGGCCACAATGCTACGGTCAAAGCACGGCGAACACTATCTGGTGAGAAACATAGGAAGCTTGGATGAGAGAAGTTCCAGTTTTGACGTTCTTTAAAGTGACGTAACTCTACAACCATTTACACACTTAACGTAATTCCAGCATAATTCTGACGTGAAGGAATTCGCTCACATTATGTTAATGCATAAACAGTTGAAGAGTTACAGTAGTTCGAAAATTATTTACTTTGCAGTCCCCATTTACAGCTCCAGTGTTAAAGGATTATTATACAGCACAAGATTAGATTTTCTAGTTTTTTGTTTTATGGTATCTGTTAATAGCTGGGGTTAGGGTTGGGTTAGGGTTACTGTGTTACATGTTTAAGTAATCCATTTCATTAAAAAGTCTTTGTAAGCGTGCATAAATGCGCGTTTTGGACTTCTGCGTTCAAATCTCTGGTGTTCATGCGTCTATTTCAAAGTTTTTAGCAAATATTTTTGGGCTTTACATTGAAAATGCCCATTGAACATTACACCAGGTTATACTTTGACCAATCAGGCACTCAGATTCAATAGTAATGATTGGATTGCATTACTTTCCAAACGCACGGTCAAGAAGACCTCACCTGCCCAGTGTGCACATGGCATTGGACTCTTTTGCTCAATTCGCCCCCGCTCACAATTGCTGGAAAAATAAAACGATTGGCTAGAATTGTCCAGCAAAAGTGAACAGAATACTTGATCGACATGTCCAAAACAAAGCAGAGAAAAAAGGAACAAAATTCAGCTTTTTAGACTGTACTGGTAGTACCAGATACGTCAATACCAGTATTAAACTTGGCACAGAGTTTCTCTACCCATCATTTGTAACATCTCATTATTATTATTTTTTCAGATTTTAGACATCTCATTTATGTGAAGGCCCCTTTTTTTCATCCCACATTTATGTCAGATGGTGTTATTATGGGGAAGCTAATCAGAAAATATACTTTATGGTTATACTCGGTTTAAATGGGTAGCTACAGTGCCTTCTTTTTTTAATGTCTAACTATTATTTTTTGCTTTTAGGTGCTCAACCTCAGTGAGTGGAGGAATGATTTAACAACATTAAACCCCAAGGTAAACACTGAACATTTTCCCTTTGAGCGTTTCTGATTTTATAGACTACAAGTGTGAGTGAAGAAAGATAATGTCTTTATTTGCGGTATATTTATGGTAAGCAAAGAGAATCAAAATGCCTTCCGGTAACTTAATACATCCTTGTGCAGTTACAAAACCTTAAAGCTTTAACCTAAAGAAATCTCATGTTTTGGCAGTTTAAAATTGCACGTACGACTTCTTTGGATCTATCTAATTCATTTCAGGTTCTTGAATTTGGCTGGCCGGACCACCACGCTCCAGCGCTGGACAAGATTTGCAGCATGTGCAAAGCCATCGACACGTGGCTCAATGGAGACCCTCACAATGTGGTGGTACTGCATAACAAGGTAAAAAGACCAAGCAAACAACAAATTGATACAAAGACAAATTTCTGAAAAATATATATATATAATATTTAACCTTAAGGTTAAAAATAAATTGGCCTATTGTCTTACCATACAGTCGCTACAGATTAAATTGATTCCTATTTTCAATTGATTTCACATCTTGAAAAGTTTTCAACAAATTGTGTTATTTTTATCTCTCAGGGGAACCGCGGGCGCACAGGGGTAGTAGTGGCTGCCTACATGCACTACAGCAACATATCTGCAAGGTATCAATCTATCGCACTGCAATCAGCAACAAGAAAGATCAACCTGAATAATTGTCTGAATCCCATGCATCAGCAGGAGATTTCTGTGTTGTGAGGTCTGGAAAGGATAAGGGTAACAATTAATCAAAGACAGCCCAATAGGCCTGGCTTCGGAACAGTCGTTAAAACGAAACACTGATGGGATATTTACAGTCTTGGTCATGTGCCCCAATATTAGGGTGACCCGTATGAATGCTGGGGTTGTTTTGTGTCCATGGAAAGTCATAGAGACAAGTGACTGTGTCGTAAGGATAGCACAAGTGTGTCTTGCCCGTTCTCTTGTAAGGCCACTTCAAGAGAAGTAGTTGAAAATGTTCATTCATGCGTGTGATAGGTGTATTCTGAAATATTTTTGGGGCTAATGTAAGTTGCATGCACTTACGACATATGGTTGATGCTGTTGTACAGTGTCCCACTCTGGTTAAAAGTAAGGTATGAGTGCTGGCGAAATTCTGAAATGGAGAAAAGTAGTTTTGAGCTGTCATGCAACACTTATCGTTAAAGTGGTTACAAAAAGTCGCTTTTCTCTGCGTCATAGTCAGCTGATTCAAGATGTCAAACAGATATGATATTTAGGCGTCTCGGATGGTTAAGTGTTAAAATAGGAAAAATCGGTACAACGGGCCTGCATCTCACCTATTTTATCCTCACGTAGATATTTGTTACAACCTGGTGATTACACCCGGAGAATGAACAAATGTATGTGAACAATTTTGCTCTACAATCTCACTACGCAATCTACGACCTTGCTATTTCATGCAGGCCATTTGCGTAGGTTAGCCAATTTTTTGCCTGCAGTATCAAGCCATAGAGGCCATTGTGACTAAGCAAGGCTGAGTTGTTTTTCCGGCAACAGTCTTCACTAAAAACAGATGGTTACAACTTTTCTTTTCTTTTTCTTTTTGTGCAGTGCTGACCAGGCTTTGGACAGGTTTGCCATGAGGCGTTTCTACGAAGACAAAGCACTTCCTGTTGGGCAACCGTCACAAAATAGGTGGGACATAACATTGTGTTTCCTGCTACTTGTAAGGCTTATTTGTTTCGTTAAAAAATACAATGAGTATATAAAGTAAAAAAGGATTAAAACAGTAGCAAGCATCTCATTACTTTCTGTCTAAAATAAATTACTTTAGCACCTGCCTCCCGCTGATACCTGTATAATAAAGGTTTTCACTGAGAAACTTCCCTTCTGAAGCCAAAACTTCCACCTCTGCAAGTGTTTGTAGATATTTTATAGGTGGGTAAATGAGTAATACATCTTGGTTAAGGTCCTCTGTGGAAGGGCATTAAAAAGGTTATGTAAAAACTCCTCAAGCAGGAGTCCAAATGCATAAAAGTAACATATTTCGTCAGCGTACTAGAAACTATTTCAATCCAAAGTCAGAAGTTTTTCACATGTTTTTAGAAAAGGGAAGACTTTTGAAGCATTGAACCTTTTAGAAAACAGGTTAAAGTGTAATTTGTTGATGGAATTTAGTCCCTGTCTCAATTTCTAACCTTTTATCTTTGTAAGTAACATGTTAAAGCTTTTTTAAAGTACAGGGAAAAGACCTACAGATAAATTACTTATCTCTAATCTATACATTTGTTACAGATTAGTTACAGATAAATAAGTTAGTTTTACATGCAAATATTTGTTAAAATGTTATTTATATTCTGTTTTTTTTTCCCTATTCTATGGAGCGACGCTGATTAATTAAACATTGGTAGTCAAGAAAAAATAGGGAAGCATTTATTTGGTTGCTCTGAACTATGACCTTCATTGAGCATGTTACTTTGAATCCAAAAATTGACATTTGTTCTCAATAGCTCTTTGAAGATGCAGCATTCTATTGTGCTGGGTACCAATCGAGATTCCCGTCCCTGATTTATCTCCCCGTCGGAGTCCGTGTAACATTCTTTGGAGGAAATTCTGTCCTGTTTTTCTTGTGATCATCTCCCCTTCAGCTTTAATTGAGATAATGGGGAAAAATGTCACAGCACAGAGGGGCTTAAACTGTTCTGTCTGCCTGACAGAATCCACTTGTGTCTCCAGGGAGGCTTCGGACCATGATGAGAGTTCATTTTACAACATCAACTATAGCACGGCTTTTATTTTAACACCAATAACAAGTACTTTGACTGCTTTTCATAAGTTGAAAAAAAAAGTAAATTCCACACTATAGTAGAAAGTAATCAGGCTTGGTTTAAAGTTAGATGTATTGCATTGTTCATTCTCAGGTGGTTGTTTTCTCAGTCATCTTGCCTGAATTCATAAATGTGTGCCACCCAGTTATTAGTCCCCTTTGCACAATAAGACGGCAAATGCCTCAAACACCGAACAATTTCCTCCTTCACACGCAGATTTTTGATCCGAGCTTTTAGGAAAGACTGAACAGGATAAGAAATGAAGTTACACACCAGACACGAGGGTCTTGACCACATTTCATCTAAGGCAGCCAGCCATTTTTTTAGCGGGTCTAAAGCCTCGTCCTCTGCCTCACTGCTATTTCCTGCTTTGAGTATAATTATCATCGTCCCTTGAGTCAAATATAATGGTCTGGAATTTATGACATTAGTAATAAGAACACGAATAGAGTCTAAGTTGTACAAAACTTAAACCTGGTGCAGTTTTGGTTGCTCTGTCGTAAAATTCTCACAAAATTACACAGATTTTATGAGTACAATTGGTTTATATTAGCATTTTTTTAAGGGAAGTTTGATATGAAGACAGAAAACAATAGTAAAAACATGACTGTGTCAGATATCAGTTATGGTTTGAAGAAACCTAATACCAGGCAACAGACTTGTGTTTAAAAATGAAGGAATAATAAACTCAAAAATGCCACACACACACAAAAGCTACCACAACTAAACTACACTGATACAAATTAGACATAATACAAATACAAAATACAAATTAGATCAAACAGAAAAAATAAAAACAATGTCAACATAGACCAACAATGTCAACATAGAAAAACCATAGATTCACATTTATACATAGTTTTTTTATACAAAGTTTTTTATTTGTGTAAAAAAGACTATTTTTACATTTGGTCTTCAGTGGTTATCTTGGGAACTGCCGCTTTTGGTATTTTCTTGCTGGCTTTTTATTTTTGGATTGGAAGATGGGGCGTGACAAAACCAAAAGAATGAAACAAAATAGGATAATGGAAAAAAACTAAACAAAAAAATTATTTTATAGGGCAAATATTTAACAGGCCTGCCCTTAGACCTTCCTTATGAAGGAAGGTAATTTATGAAGGAAAAACTCGTAAAAGTAGCCAAAAAGCAAACTTTTTTTTAATCTAATTTTACCCATAACAAGTGCAATACTTTGGTTGTTAACAATGTTTAACTTCTTGTTGTGATTGTATCCCTTCTGATTTTCTTTGGCTTTAGATTTTCTTGATTAGATCTGACTTTGTTGACATAATAACTTTATATGATTTGTCATTGCATCCAGTTGGGTAAAAACTGTAGTTTCCTGTTGGGCAAAGGTAGCACATGAATGTTTAAATGCATCAATTCTCTGACAATATTTATTTTTTTCCAGTGACCCGAGCTCCTTTGATAAGCCTTATTTGTCTGGCTACTAGCCATCTTGTGTCACTCAGTCCAAGCAGGGCTGTGTTGTGTCTGCACATCTCAACTGAAACTTGTGCTTTCTTTCCTGCCTCGTACATGGTCTTGATGTTCCATGCACCAATGGTGGTGGTCACCCTGGCTGACAGAAGGGTAATCAGCCTAGCAATTCACTTTTAGCGTGTGTGCCACATGCAGTATGTCATTCTACCCACAGGTTTAGGAATATCCTCTCCCAGGACTGGAGATTTTTGGGTTGTAGTTGATCTTTCAACAGGTTGTGTGGTTATCACAAGCTCAACCTTCCACAAAAGTTAAGGTTTCTTGTTCTGAGTTTTCCTTCCCCTAAACAGGACTGCCTGCCAAAGCTATTAAACTCCATTTGTCCAAGTTTTGAAATCAGATATGTCCTTCTCCTAGGCTATTGGTATATATCCAAAAACTAAAAATTATATCCTCAAAGAATAATTTTTAGATGTTGAGTAAATAGGGTATTACATATTTCATGACTGTCGATCAAATGAAAATACTGCCAGCTGCATTGACCTTAACTTTTGGTGGTTTGTATGTTTAGTTCAAAACTAACTTTAATCTGTGAGGATTAGAAAACAATGCGAAGTTTAATGATAATTTTAAGGAGACAGACTTTCGTCTTTGGTGTCTTCAAGAATCTGAAGGTGCCCTTTGTTGATGTTGATTACGGGAACTAGCAATGGATGTAAATTTGTTTTCGCCACCCTCATGAGATTGTTTTGAATTCAAGTGAGATCTCAATGACCCCTCCAGTATCTGAAATAGGACATTGTAGCGAGAGTGATACTGAACCTGATATATGAGGGTGTTTACATCGCCATTGACCTTAACTTTGGGCGGTTTCTGTGTCAAGCTCAGAACCGGCTTTAATCATGATCTGGTAAGGATTAGAGAAGACTGTGAAGTTTAAGGATAATTTTTTCATCTTGGGTATTGTCAAAAATCGTATGGTGCGTTTTGATGAAGTTGATTTAAGTAATAGCTGTGGGTGTAAGTCTGTTTTTGTCACCCTCACGTGACCCAAGTGGGATCTCCGTGAGCCTTCCTGTATCCGAACTATGACTCTGTAACTAGTGATGCCTGACATAGGATGATATATATATATATATATATATATATATATATAGGGGGGTCGACCTATGATCGTAAAATTGCAGGTTCAATTCCCGCCTTGCACACCCATGTGTCGAAGCGTCCCTGGGCAAGACACTGAACCACACCTTGCCTCTGGTGGGAAGTTGGCACCATTGTTTGGCAGCGGAGCGGCCACCAGTGTGTGAATGTGTGTGTGACTGGGTGAATGGGTCTGTGACTGTAAAGCGCTTTGGGCCTTGTAGTTAGAAAAGCGCTATATAAGTATACGCTAATTACCATTTACCATATATGAGGGTGTTTGTGTTGCTATCTAAACTGCTAAGAAATGCATAGGACATATGTTGGTCACACCTGGTTTGCTGCTCTTTTCTAATCTTTGTACTGTGTTGAGCTTTGTATTTGGTGTTTGCACCATATACTTGATGTCTTCATAGAGATCATCACCATATCCCTTAACACATGCAGCATAGCTACAAGCTTCAGCTACTCTCGGTGCAAGTGCAACGTCCTGGGTCAGTCTAATTGAATCTCACACAAGCTAAACCATCTGCTAACTGACAACAGAGGAAGGGGGGGATGGTCCGCATGTGGTGACTCCAGGGTCAAGGTTACGTTTAGTACCGTCATCATTATCATCATTAACAACCAGACCACACTAACTCTACAGACCCCCAACTGGCCCCTGTACACACAGATTCCCTCTAACGGGCTGCTTCTTAGGCTAGAAGGGAGTTCTTGCTGTGCTGCTGTAGCACACAGGCAGTAGAGGTGAACCCCATAGAAGGAAGTCAACCTTTTTATCATCTATGTTGAATACTTAGTCACCATCTATCTGTGCATGATCCCATAACAGTTAGACGTTGGTTTTTCATTGTAAAAAATTACGAACTTTTGAATTTTTTTTTCTCCAAAACAGCACTAAAAAGCCAGGTGAAAGGTCTATCAATGCATATAATCAACTTTAGTTTAAAAAGATTTATATCTAAAACCCATTAAAATACTGAATTTTCTCCTTGATTCATAGCAATAAAATGTGGTTTATTTTTGTGTGTATAGATTTTCTTGAGGACAAGTAAAAACCAAATGATGCTATGTATGTACACACCAGACATGCGTTCAAGAACGCGCAAAATGAGTATTTTTGAATGCGCTTTTAGCATACGGTGTTCACACTGAACTGTAGTTACCCGATAGTATTGCATGTACCAAAAGTTGTAGACACTTGGTGCAAAAGACTTTTTCTTTCACAGCTCTATTCTGAATAGACTTGGCGTCATGTCATTCTGACCAGGCAAAACCACAATTGTTTTTTTTTTTTCTATCAATTTTCAACCGGTTGGTACTGAGCCTGTGACCTGACATGGGAAAAATAATAAATATCTTGTTCTCACAAATTAATATCACGTTCCCACACAAAAATTAAGTTGTGAGAACGAAATAATTATTCACATCATTAGTCATTCATAAACACGGATGTGAGCAATATTTGGATTAACAGCAGGTACCTTCACATTTCTGTCTGTGTATTTTCTATACATTGCATGGAAGACACGGATGATGTTTAGAGATCAAATTTACTCGTTTTTAAAAGCGCAAAAGCATCGGTAATCAGGTCTCCATGTCTGGATGCATTCACATACGCACTCCATCCTGCTGCAAAAGCCGCTTTCTGCCGCTACTTCCGTGTTTCTATGACCCACATTCGTTCAAAAGGGGAAAAATAAAAACAAGAATGATCGATTTATTATTGTCTCGATGAAAATAATAAAAAATATCATAAGATTTAGGATGGCCACGCTTGCTGCTTCCTCATACCAGATATAACTCCTGCAAGCTCTGGCCCGCCGCGAAGCTCTTTTGCTTGTAATGCCGGCATTCAGGAAGCTGGCTGGCCGGTGGAAAGACAGCCAGCTGATTTTGTAGTTTAGGGTCGAATAGGAATAATAATATTCAGAACTTGTCTTTTATTAACATACTCTTTAGCATTCACTTTACATCCGAAGGCTAGTAGGCTACATGCTACGTAGCCTATCATTTATGGGAATGTGGGAATGAAATCCGAATTTGTGGGAACAAGGTATTTATTATTTTACCCATGTCAGGTAACGTGCTCCATAGGTTGGCACTTCCATGTTCTGAAAAAGACGCTACCCATACGTCACTACCAAAGCTGAGTCCCTGATTGGTCAAAGTTCAACTGGTTAACTTTCAGCGCGCGTTCAGTCGCCGCACTTTTTGTATGGAGAGCCCAAAACTGGACTTCAACAGCGCCGTGTGGACACAGGAGTGCGAAACGCGCATACGGGTGTTTACATCGCTTTTTCAGTGGAAGTGGTCACTCAAACTGTCGTTTCAGCGTTCGTTGTGAACAGGGTTTTTAAATTAAACATGACGGTCAATACTTGTCCTACTTTGCTTATCCTCTTGTTTGTTTGTTTTGTTGATCATATTGTACAAAGTTCATTCAAGGTTGATACTTCTAAGATCTTACTCCTAAATGTTCATCTTTTCATGACTTTGCAGGTATGTCAGGTACTTCAATGGCCTCCTGTCTGGACACATAAAGATTAACAACAAGCCGCTGTTCCTCCATCATGTCATCCTGCACGGCATTCCCAACTTTGAATCCAAAGGAGGTGAGAGTCTCCCCCAAGCTAACTGTGCAACGTTAAGTGGGTTTGACATCAACCCTCTTTGTATCTATCCCCTCACAGGATGCCGACCCTTCCTGAAGATCTACCAAGCGATGCAACCCGTCTACACATCAGGAATCTAGTACGGCAACTTTCACCATCAGTTGGATCCAATTTATGTCCAAAATTAGTAAACTGATGCCAGGAAGTAGATTAAAACTGGTTCTCAAATGATTGTGTTTGTCGGTGACAGCAATGTTCAAGGAGACAGCAACACCAGTATATGCATCACCATAGAACCCGGCCTTCTCTTGAAAGGGGACATTTTGGTAAGAGTTCTGTTGGGAATGTTCAGACGTCATTTTCATCAAACCTGCCACGAAAAAGATTCTCAACAATAAGTGAGAGGTTTTTTTTTTATTACTTTTTTTTCTTGAAGTCTTGCTCTTTTATTTTGTAGCTGAAGTGCTATCACAAGAAATACAGGACGCCAACAAGAGACATGGTGTTTAGGGTGCAGTTCCACACGTGCGCCATTCACGACCTCGGCGTGGTTTTTGCCAAAAACGAGTTGGATGAAACTTTCAGAGGTAACTAAGTTGACATCACTGATTGTTTAAGAATTAAATCTGATAAGCTGTTTATCGATGTTCCAGTGAATCAGGTTAAATTGAATTGTAGGGGGAAAAAAGCCTTGTAAATCACATTGATCCCCACATTTGAATAGTAAACAGGGCCCTCTGGTGGAAAAATAACCACACGTACAAAGAAGAAAGGATCTTTGCTGTGTTGGCAGAAAATTTTCCTCGTTTTTAAATCCTATCTTTAATCCTTTGTAACTAAATAATAATTTTTACTTTTTTGTTTTTCTTTTCACAGATGAGAGATTTCCAGAATATGGGAAGGTGGAATTTGTTTTCTCATATGGGCCAGAAAAGATCAAAGGTATTTTTCTTGTCTCAAAATAAATGTTAAAGACATAATCTGTCTTTCTATTTAGAGGCATTTTAGTTTTAGTCTAGGCCTAACTATTGAGACAACTTGCTAACCTCCAGGTCTGAGCCACCTGGAGAATGGCCCAAGCGTCTCCGTGGACTACAACACCCAGGATCCTCTGATCCGCTGGGATTCATATGAGAACTGCAACCAGCGCTGTGAGGATTCAGCAAATTGTGAACACGGTAAGTGCCTAAAGAAACTGGCTTTCTTGTTCTCCAGTCCTTTTTGAAACAGACACATTGAAATCAAATTGACAAACATGATTAAAGTACTAAGAATGTAGCTGAGAAAAATTAGGACAATAATTATGTAAGGAAAAGTTATAAAATGCTGAAATTGAAGCATTTTAACTGCTGTGTTACTGTAGAAAATCCAATCAATTCAACTTTTCCTTACACTATTACGAGCCCAAATTCCAGGTGGAGGTCCTCTCGCAGTTGAATTCTGGCTTTTGCAGCGTCTCTGCTGTCTCTGACACCCCCCCCCTCCCCGTGACCTGTCAGTCAGGCCTTTAAATAGCCACTGCAGAAATAGGGGGGCGTCAGACACTCTGCTACTAGTTGGCCCCTCCTCTGGGGCAGATTGTAACTTGAAACACCTGGTGGGCCTTCATGCCAGTTTAGGAATCAAAGCTTTTAGGCTTTGTTTTTACAAAGATTGTTTTTACTCTGCCAATTTGTAAAAAATATTCGAAAAAGTATTCCTCACAAGGCTAGAAAATTCTGTTGAGAAACATAAACTGATGCTTTCAGAGAAAATACATAAACATCCATGACGATTACGAAGTTAACTGAAGAAATTATAAATGACACTAAGGAGTTCACAGTAGGAGTGTGCATCGATCTGAAAAAGGCAACATTTTAGTACACAAACTAGAAAGATGTGGAATACGAGGACTGGCAATTGATTAAACAGCTACATTAAAAACAGGCAGCAGTTTGTACAACAGGAAAATAAAAAATCATTCCTGCTAAATTTTAGCTGTGGAGTACCACAGGGGGCTATATTAGGTCCAAAACCATTCATCCCATATCTAAATGACATACACATGGTGTCAAATACACTCAAATACTTTTGAATATGCCGATGACACAAGCATAATATGTAGAGAGGAGAATCTCAAAGAAGATGTAAAAAGAGTAAATTCAGAGTTAGGGAAACTAAGACAATGGTTCAATAACAAAAACTGTCACTCAATGGCAACAAAATTAAATTTGTGTTTTATTGAATTTGCCATATTCCTGTAGATTTAGAAATAAAAGTTGCTATTGATAATCATGTGGTGGAAATATTGACTGAAATCAAGTTCCTTGGAGTAATTATGGACCACAAAATAAGCTGGAAGCCACAAATAAAGCCAGTCAGAGTGAAAACTTACTAAAAGCAAAGCGTTGGTGTTGGGAAAAACGCATCATACACTCACCCACAAAGCCTGTTTACCAATATATTCATCGATAACGCTACCATATGTGAACTAGTTAAACTTAAAACAGAACTCATTGAGTTTAAAACCAGAAATAACCCACTTCCACTAAGATACAACAAATGTTCAAGGACAGAGATACGATCTAAGAAAACAACAGTATTTCAAAAAAGCAGTGCATTCGTACAACAAAAAAGAAAAATGTGCCTACCAATTTGTGGTGTGGATGTATGGAACGGATTGGATGAAGGTCTAAAACAAAGCAAAAGTTTACATGTATTCAAGCACATAGTTTTGTTTCAACTCTTGTGTTAACCCTAAAAAAGTACTTAAGTCGTATAAAAACATCAAGTGGAAATCAAATTTTTATAATCCTGTGGTTAAATAGACAGTCCTATGAAGTCTCAGATCTTGTAAGTGCTGACGAGAGCCATGATCACTAGCATGATGAGGTTCTACCCCTCTGGTTGAGTCCAAACTTTGGCAACCTTCCTGACGCATCAACGCACTGGACTATTGTATTCTTTTCCATGGCAAAGATCCATTTCATTTTTCCCGGAGCCTTCCTGCAGGACCGACAAAGTAATTGCTGCATCGCAAGAAGGTCAATTGGAAGTGCCGGGGCTGCAATCTCCATCCTAATTGAATGGGCAACTGTGCTCCCAATGCTTGGAAGACAACACGCAATCAAATGCTTTGTTATTTTCTATATAATTGAAGTATTTGGTTTTGGGAAGTGTTGATTGCAGGGTGATAGCACATTTTAGTTAAATCTGTTGTCCCAAAACGACTTTACTAGCAGAGGTAAAATAATGTCATGCTAAAAGGCTCTGGGACAATGGTCTATTTTTCACGCTAGAGCTCAGAGGACATGAATCTCTCATCGGGTATCTTTTAAAGAAGCCAGACTTGTTTATTTGTCTGGGTGTTAAGCAAATGTTTCATCTCCTCGCGCGCTGATGTCTCAATGCACCGGTGGGCTAACTAACCCTGCTGCCGCCATTTATATCCACTGTCCTTGGTAACTCCTGTTGGGACATCTCAGTGAAAGATCGGCGTCTTAATAGGATCAAGTGTGACTCTGTTTTGGGGCTGGCTACTGTTTTGTCCAACTTCTCATCTGATGTAGTGGACTTTGTACTAGTTGTCTGCTGTTTTTTTTTTGTGGGGTTTTGTTGTCATCATCCATGTGATGTTGGCTTGACAGCAGCTGTTGACCCAGAGGTCGGAGGAGTCAGGAGGTCACTGTTCGGTCCCCTGTGGGGCTTGTGCACCAAATCTGCTGCTTTAAAAATAACAGATGGTGCTATGTTCAGTTGTGTAAAACATTGCTGCACCAGTCTAAGCCATACTTACTAGCAATTCCATTTATTCCAGCAATCACATTTCTCAGCATTGGTCCAATCATTGTTATTCATTTACGCCCCGTTACACTCTGTGCCTAGGCAGCCACACTGTTCTTATCCATGCAGAATGAATTCTGGCGGCGACCTACTACAAACCACAGACCTCCCGGGAAAAATGGCACCAAATCCCTTCCTGAAAATTGCGTTAAATCTCACCATCAATGGCATTCATAATATTATGGTATCGTGGAGACTGGTAGACCTCCATAGCAACGTGGATTCTGAGTATTTTTTAATTTTGGCTGACAAAGGTTAAAGGGATTTTCGGCATCTAGAATCTGAGGTCCGTGTGTTCAAGAATGAAGCAGAACAAGGACTTGACTAACCACAGAACCGGTGTCCAATGCCTTCAGAAGCATATGAGATTTTTTTATTTATTCGATGACTTATAGTGGTTTTCCAAAGCAGTCCTTAGCTTTAATGGTTGTATTGGCCACAGTGGTACAAAGCGCTTTAATACAGTACTGCCTTGGATCTATAAGTGATTCTCAGCCTTGGTCACTGGTGTTTTTTGCTTACTTAAATTTTATGCCCTTTTAAAACCCAAGAGTTGCATTTTACTGAGTTTACACTGCTCATGACTAATTGGAGACAATAATAACTTAAAATGTCATAGTTTTGGCCTTTTATTAATAATGATTTGAAATGTTAATTAATGACCTGAAAACTGTGTTGGTAACAGTTAAAAAGTTATGAATAGGATAATGACAAATCACATAATAAAATGGATACGGTAGAACAGGGGTGGGATTATATACGTTCTCTTCCTTCCACTCCCTTCCAAGCAATCTTTGATTTAATATCTAATTATCCTAAGTTTGATACGTCTTTGAATGAATGTATGAATGCTTATTGTATTGTTTTGTGCATTATTCTGTGATTGCTTGAAATTAACCATTTCAAATCAAATCAAATTAAAAAATGTTTGGGTTTTCAGTCTCCTATATGGTTGGTTTATTATATTTAGGCATTTAGTCTCAATGAAAATATACAAGAGTTGTTCAAGAAGACCTCCAACAATATTTTTGGTGCAAGTTCTTACATGTCCAACAAGATCCTTCAAATTATCCAATGTAATCAAGAAAAATGTTTGGAAACATTTTGAAAAGGATAGTTTTAACGGAATTCCCAATTAATCACCTACACATTTGGTCCAAGAAGATTCAGCTCTACGTTTTTCTGTAACTAATATAAATATGCCAGTAGGAGTATGGCTTATGGCTTTGAGCTGAGAGAACAGCAAAATAAATGCTTTTTGAATCTTTATAACTCTTTTGACCATTTACACAATTAATGTTATTCCAATTAATTCTGACGCGGAGAAAAGCGGCTTATGTAAGTTAGCAAGTAAATCTTTATCTATATAGGAATTTTGATCGAGAGAAACAAAAGAAAGAGCTGATGAACTAATACAAGCCACATTCAGATAAACACAATAAACTCAATTAAACATGCTCTAATGTGCTGAGAAAACCAGAAATGTCAAATTTTTATAACATTCGAAAGAGTTAGTGTGCCGCAGGGGTCGAGGGACGGCGTTCCAGAGTTTTCAGTTTCTGTTTCTTTATTTCAAACACAAGTGAAAAAATAAACAGTCGTTGCTTATATAGACATATAAAGCAATACAGTGCGCTCGAAAAGGAGTGGGTTGAAGAGAAATCTTGTCTGATCCCACCCCTTTTTTACAACACCTGATGATGCCCGTATTTCTATTTACAGATTTGTACAAAACAGTCACATTACATTCTGCATACCAACTGTGAAAAAGTGCAAACTTTTTTTGTTTTATTTATCATTTCTGGCCTCATAAAGTTCTATTAGTGACTTCTTGTACGTTTTTTTGAATACATGTAAACTTTTGCTTTGTTTTAAACCTCCATCCAATCCGTTCCATAAATCCACACCACAATTTGATAAACACATTTTCCTTTATGTAGTACGAATGCACTGCTGTTTTGAAATTCTGTTGTTTTCTTAGATCGTAACTCCCTTTGTCTGTAGACCTCGAGAAAGGTGCAGGAGTGTAGGGAGTTAAAAAGTCGGAAATATACTTAGGAGTTTGTCCATGCAAGGTTTAAAATATAACATCAAAATCCTGAAATCTATTCCAAATTAAACAGGGTGCCATTCTAACGCTAAAAGAAGAGGGGTGACACGAGTTTGCTTATGGGATCCAGTTGGAAGAATTGCTGCGGAATTTTGTACAGTTTGGAGACGTCCAAAAAATAAGTAAAGAGTTATGCATCCGCTGATTTACGCTGATTGCGTAAACACTGCACAACTATAAAGTTTTGCCAATTAATTAATGTACTTTATTGGGTTTACTGGACTAAAAGAAAAAAACAATAGAAAGGAGTTTGCATCAAAGTGGATTTGTTTCCATCATTTCATTCATCTTAACTCTGGAAAAGTCTATTCAAGGTTGTGGAAAATGAACAGAAGATCAAAGGAAACATAACACTTATGTATAATCAAAATAAATAATTAAATTAATATCTCTTACATGGAACAGCGCGACGCGGATCACCCTTTTGGCAGAGGGATGCAGGTTTTCCACTTGAAAAAACTATTTCGGACAGCCCTCACCCTCCAAACACCCCAACAATTGGAGGAGTAGGGAGAAACCGGAACTTATCAGTAAACAGTGATTGGTCTGAGTCAGTCTGCGTAAACATTTCTATGGCAACCACTCTCACCAATCAGGAGTGAGCTTGTTAGAAGGCCACACCCCTACCAGTTGAAAATGGGCTCGGGAGAATCTGTCAAACATTGAATGGTCAGTTTATAACTTGAATAACTTGCGTTAGAAAGATATGAAAATATGAATTAAGAACATGTTTAAATTGGTAGCAGACAAGAATGTTTTTTCTAACCATTTTAACGACTGCGTAAAAGCCATTTATGTCTCAATGGAAGCCTATTGGCTTCTTGGAGTTAGCAGGTTACTTCCTGTTTGGAACGCGAGGAGGTGGGGTCACTTAGCCCAATTCCTATATACAGTGATCCCTTGCTATATCACGGTTTACTTTTCACGGTTTCGCTACTTCACGGATTTGGATTGTGCATTGTGTTCTGCATTCTGATTGGCTAAAAAGTCACTCAGCGTGTAGCTCAAGAATGGGACCCTGTGATGAGCCGTTTATTACAGTTCTCCAACATAATCGATGGGGGCATGTCGGTGTATAAGGATCTTTAGCAAAGAAGAAAAAAGAGCAACAACAACTGCCTATCACTATGTTCCTCTCCCGAACAAACACACCTGCAGCTGCACCGCGGGCTTCAGAAGGAAAAAACGCTGCAGAGGATGCAGCGGCTCAGTATGAAGAGCAGTGAAAAAGAAGACCGGAGTCACTATCTGTCCCACTGTACTTTTTCATTTTTTTCATAATCATTTTAAATTTTCCTCCGTTTAATCCACTCGGGTCGCGGTGGGCGGGGCTAATCTCCGCAATTTAAAGCCTTCTGTTCTTATCGATGATGAAATTATTATTTAACAGCACACTACAGAAGTTATTTGTTGAAAAAACGTTTCTAAAGTACTTTTATTTGTTAAAAAAACAATTGATTTAGCCTGTTAAATGGTTTGTTCTTTCTTTTCAATGTATAATAGTGAATTTCATTGTATAATAATTGTAAAAAAAATAAAGGTTTCTACTTCACGGGTTTTGCTTATCACGGGTTCTATTTGGAACGTAACCCCCGCGATAATCAAGGGATCACTGTACAATCAATGCCTAAAACCTGTCGTTCATGACTAAACAACGCCAACTCGTGACTCTTCCTGTTGTTGTGTCACTTCCATCCCAAAGGTTTTTGGATATAAACAAATAAATTGATCTACAATCAGATTGATTATCCCCCCCTAATTGTATCTTGGAAAGAGTCGCATGCATGTCATAGCAAAAATAGCTAAAAATCTGCCCTCATCACTTATAGAAACGGCATATCCAATAAAAGCCATAGAATAAAAGCTCATAGCGAAACCTTTTTTTCCCTCATGTGTGTTAAGCTTTCTGTACAGTAGAGCAGCACTAACAGCACAGGCTGTCTTCCCTCCTTGTTTGCCGCCCTCCTCCCATATTTGGCCAGGGCCGAGCCCTCAAACATGTCTGGAATAGCTGCAGGGAGACAGACGGAGAGAGGCTGGCAGCAACAGAGCAGGCTCTTCCTGAGGCTGACACTGAAAGAAAAAGACCAGATAGCTTGAGCTTCTATTTCATTTGAAAAGTCAAAATGTGCTGAGAGATTAATGAATGACGGAACGGCCAGAAGACAAAGGACGACTAAAGTTACCTGACGGGTGAGGTTAACTTTTTTAAGCTTCTACTTGTTGCAGTTTTTTAGGGACCATCAACTACCATTTGAAGCAAATACATTGAGATGTTTCTGTATATTTTTTGACCCAAGCTAGAGTCTGTTTGTCTGTTTTTGCCGTTTCCATGCCAATGGCCGTGCATCCTGCGTGCCTGGCGCCGGTATGGTACCAAATGAGTCACAGGGCAAGCAGTTTGTGTGTGGAACATTTTACGAGCGGGCTGCAATTTGGGTTCACCAAAACTATTGAGGAGGGGGGGTTGATTGGTAACTTCATGCAAGCTGGGACGGCATGCATTTAGCGGCCCGACTTCGTGTGGTGAAGGGAAATGGGGCCTCTTGTGGTCCGGCCCAACCACATTGCAAGTTTAGGTGACGACGCAAGGCTGTACATGTAAAATAATGTTGCAGAAATGCTGTGTAGGTGTGTGTGTGTGTGTGTGTGTGTGTGTGTGTGTGTGTGCTGCATGATGCTTCCAGTGCTGACAGCACAGTGAGCTGCAGCAGCAGGTTTAAATCCCACTCCTGGTTCCCCCCGCTGAGAACCCTCCTCTTCTCAATGCCCGCCAACTTGTCTCCAAACACTTTTGGACCATTTTTTAAAATGTATTTATTCAAATTTCCAAGAGTCAATGACACCCTTACTGGCGTTTAAACCTGTGAGGCAATGAGCTAAACATTTTTAGAAGGAAAAAGAAACAGTTCAAGGTTCAAAAATGCATTCCTTTGGGTGGAAATAGCTTCTCCCAGACAGGTGTAGGGCGATTGATGGGTTCACCTGCTGCCAATCCACACAGAACAGTGTTTATCACGGGAATTCAAATATTTGCCATATTTCCTTTTCATTTCCTAATATGTCGCCCTTTTGTACGGTTTTAGAAATAAAGTAAAAGGTTGGGAAGAAGAAAACAAGTGTGGAATTGTGTCCTGCTCTGAGCCTAAGGCAGTACATAATGTTATTTAAACTTCTATTTGATAAAAAATGCTTTACCAAGAAAAGAAAAAAAGAAATACCTTCAATTGTAAAAGTTTTTCTTTTCTTTTTACTTATCAATAAAAGACCTTGTCTTTTAAGATTCTGAACTAATAAAAACCCACTATGATCATCTTTTGATCTATTTCAAGTGATCTTTTAATTATAACTTTGCTTATTTCAGCCAAAATAAAACAAAATTCTCATTTTTTTAGGATATTGTTTCTGCAGAGCAGCAGTAGTTCAAAAGAAATTCGCCTCTGGGTTGTGAGTTGGACTTTTGGTGTGGAGCGACCCTGCCCCCCTTACCCTCCCAGTTACTGAGAGCTCTCTGTTTACGCACACTACTTACTGCCCCTCACAACCACAATTTAACATGCAACAAACCTGGTGCAAAACATATGGTGAGCAATACTGAAGCTATCCAACCAGGCAGATTTCACTTTGCTATGACAGCGGAACAAGGAACGTGTGGCCCATCTACTGGTTTTGTACGTAGTATTCAATTCAATTCAATTTTATTTGTATAGCCCAAAATCACAACAACAGTCGTCTCGATGGGCTTAGAAGTAAACATGAACTCAAAAGGATCATGAATACAAAGAGTTCAATAGGAAAATACTAAAATGAACTAACAAACTGACTAAGCTATACTGGCATCCCTGCCCTTAGACCCCCCTTCGCGGTAACGAAAAACTCCCAAAAAAAAGGGATTCCGGAAAAAAAGGAAGAAACCTCACGGGTGCCCACATGAAGGAGGGATCCTCCCCCAGGACGGACAGGCAATTTACCAGAACTCTTAGAGAAGAATTAACTTATCTACAACTGCATATTTAAAGTCCAGCAGACAAGCTTCATCCAGTTGTGGTTGGGGGGACAGTCAGGGGCGTGAGTCGAGCCTGAGACAGGAACCACAGCCAGGTGTAGGAGCAGAGACGAGGTACTCGGTCAGGTACAGAGCAGAGACGAGCCAGAGATGAGCCGGAGACAGGAACCACAGCCAGGTGTAGGAGCGGAAGCAAAGGCGAGGTAGATGGTCAGGAACAGGAGCACGGATGAGCCAACTGGAGTCTGGAAGCACTCCCACTCCCCAGGAGGGGAGAGGAAAAGAGGGACAATACATGAATCGCACTGCACCAAACAGAGGCATGGAGAACTAAATGATAAATTATGATCAAGAATAGAGGAGAGGAAGGGTAGAAGTAGATGAGAAAAGAGGATAGAACCCCAGTGCACCATAGTTACCCCAGCTTCAACTTCTAGCAGCCTTTTCTAACACATTAACATTAAGTTAAATAATCTCTGAATACTAGCTAGTCTGATAATAAGCCTGTCCAAAGAGGAATGTTTTCAGTCTAACTTTCAGTCTAACTTTGAATGTAGAAACTGAGTCGGCCTCTCTTACATGAGCTGGGAGCTTATTTTTTTTATTATTAGTAAATACAATCTTTTTTTTTGCTCCTGATTCACAATGATTTAAATAAAGAAAGTCTCTGAAATACAATTTTAAGCTAAATTTTGTTAAGCTTCATTTATATATATGTCACTATTTATCAGAAAATCACACGAGATCAAGTTATAAACGGCAAAATGTTTTTTTAATCATTATGGGTTGTACAAGCTTTTTCTTTTCTTTTTTTTTGGACATTGTTGTCGTTGTTTCAGATGGTTCGATTAAATTTTCTTCAGAACCGGTCTTTAAAATATTAAATATGTTTTTTAATGTCATTTTATACTTGTATTAAAGATTCAGTAAGTATGTGAAATAAATTGGCCTTTCTTTTATTCTTTGCACAAGACTTCAAATTGGAATAGTTGCTTAGTAAAATCAAATCCCAATATAGCTTTATCAATTAGTTTCAAAATTGTGATTTTTTTTTAATAAAAAAAAATGTCTGTTAAAAAGAACCAATAAAAAATAACAAATCATTCAAGTAATTAATAACTCGATCCATCAAGCAAATCAATTAAATTGATTTGATTTTTTATCATGATACACAACATTTTTTCAAAAAGTTGCAGGATCTTTGTCACTTTCTCTGCATTTTAATTGAACCTGCATCAAAAGTGTCAAAACTAACATTTCGAAATGTCAACACTGATATGCTGCATCTGAGAAATACTTTATAAGTAAACCATAGATCATTTTTATTAACTTATTTAGATAAAAAGCTCTCACATGCTGGCAGAAAGTGTCCCAAATCACTTTTGGTTTTTTAGACATGTGCTGAAGGACTGACCCTAAAGAGGCCTTTAAGTTTCTTTCTCTGAGGTAAATATGGAATGCCATAGCTCCCAGAGAGCCACAGACGACAGACTGACATCTAGGTAGACAGCAGGCAGATGTAATGTTATGACAGCCACTGATCCTTGTAGGTGAAAGACAGACGGATGGACGGATGGATGGAATATAATCCCTCCTGTCAGTCAGTAGACGCTGGGTCGTGCAGAGACAGCGATGTCAGCCAGACACCGTGACGTGATCCACTTAGTCTCCTTTTAGTTCGTGTTCATGTGCAAACCTTCAACCCTGCACAGTAAAACCTGTCCCGCACGCGCCACAAGATCCACCACGCAAAAACGAGGACGTTGACATGAATCGGATGTGTCTGGACGGCCAAATAACTGAAAGCGAGCCAGATAGTTTTATGGCGGTCGCTTACACCACAGACGAACGGGTGGGTGACATCATCCTGAAAACAATCTGAGGAGACAGACGCTGCTCCGATCCCATCACGTCACCTAGAACCGGGACAGCTGGACACTGACAGACAGACCGAGAGGCAGACGAGGCAAATATAAACCCATGGCGTTTTATTTTGTCAGCCAGTTACTGATATCCTAGACACCTTTTCACAACTGGAATCACTCTTTTTGTACACTTACACAATTTAAATGAAGCATTTGTTATATCTAGACTAAATCAATTTCAGTAGTTTTGTTTCTCCTGTTATGTCTCGTCTCTGTCCTTCAGTTGACTTAAAAAACACCCAGTGAAGAAAGATTTTCTTTGTCTTTAAAGGACATTTTCTTGTGGTGAACGGTAGATTTTGACAATCCCTTTGTCAACCATTCGGTGTTACTTAAAGGCCACCATTGTGTATCTTTGCTCATCTGGGCTTATCATATTCCAGATTACTCACACACAGACACTCAGTTTTATTTCCGTCCTTAAATAACTGACTTGAGTATTGATGGATTTGTGAGTGACCACGAAATCCTACACTCAGTTCGACAAATACACAATTTTACGTCATGGTCCATAAAGGGTTTGAGATCCACTGTACATGGTAGTTGTTGTTTTTTTCTTGCATCTAAAGTTTTAATGTGTTTCTGTCTCCACACAGAAACTCAAAACCAATATTCTATCAGCATAAATTTAGTTTTCATTAACTGGATTCAATTAGCTTAAAACACAATATTTATGGACGATAAGGCACAATGCCAATAAACGGACAGTGAATTGCCTATTGTCATGCACCTGATTCTAGGACGCATTAGGTAAGGAAAAGCAGTCCTTTAATTGATATGCTACACTACCCAGAATGCCTAAAGGCGCCAATAGGCAGCAGGCAATTGGTCAAAGGAGTTGGTGAGAAGTTTTTCTACTGAACTGTGTCTGACATGACCCTACTCAATATGTAGTAGTGGTGCACTTAATAAGGCATTTGCCATTTTTTAGTGCCCTAGACATTTCCCAGAAGTCTCTGCGAAAAACCAGTGAGCATCGATGCTCACTAGATTGGCGAATACAGACGACAATGCATTGCGTAATAATTTTTGCCAAAAAAATGTACTTTAACGTATTTTTTTTAAAATAGAATATGAATCCAGCAAAAGATGGTGGATTCAGAAATGGTCGTCGCAAAACGATCATATCAATTTGATTTTGACTTTGTCAAATCAATGGCGTCATATTCACCGTTTAAAAAAAAAGATGTAGTGAGCCGAATAGCTTTTTTAAAAATGTTTTTAATTGTCCTGTCCAACAGCCAAGCAAACAGATAAGAGCTGAAGGCCTCTTGTGTTAGACAGATTTTACTTTTACAACATGGGGTTATGAATCTTCTGACAAACCAGAGGTATGTCTGAATAAACCCCTTTTGTAATCTAGGTCAAACCTTATTCATTTTAATCATATTTGAAACATCTTTGTGTTGGACTGGACGGATAAGGAAAGGAGGGAAGAAGACGGAGGGATTTTAGACAGGGGGGGGATAGGATGGCGATTAAAGAAGGGGGGGTAATCGAAATGCTTTTAAAATCCAGGGTCTAGATGGTCCAGCACTATATCGTTTTTTTTGTAGTTAGGGATTAGGGTGGGAATTCAGACATAGCCGCGGCTTAGTTGTAACACAAAGAAATACTAAAAGTTCATTATGTTTAAGCACATCCCAAGGCATCTGTTCAGAGCTTATCAAAGTCGTACTTAGGCACTTTGACAGATTCTTGAGCGCCGTGTGCCAAAGACCACAACCAGACTTTTATATAAGGGGCAACGGAAGACTGTTAAAGAATTTGAAGTGCACCTCTTGGTCCACAAGATATGCTAATTGGTGTTCACAATGACTATTAAAGACCAAATAAAGAATGATCATTGGTTGATTCCATCTATTGATGTAAAATCTGAAACAATAATAATTTTGCTAAAAATGTGCCTTCATTGCAGCTGTCATGAGGGTTAAAAATAACCATAGAAGATATAAGCTATAGAAGTGGCTAAAAAATACATATATTGCCATCATTATTGCAACAATCTGTGTGGAAAAGCCGATATAGTCGTAAGGTATGATAGTCTTTTGTATTTTCGATCTAGTATATCATGTTCTGACAAAAATGGAAATTATCAATCAATACATCAATCAATTACTTTATTTTTACAGCCCATTTTTATTCATTTATGATGCAATTTTTAGGCAAAATCACAAAAAGTGTTTTTTTTTTCTATTGGACATTGTTTCTGCAGAGCGGCAGGTAATCCTCACAAATTCACCTCTGACTTGTGGGTGGGACTGTTGTCCCCGAGTTAGCCTGCACTCATTTCCCATCATCCCACTCTCTCCTGCTAGCTTACTGCCCCTCACAACCCCAAACTAACATGACTGGTGCAGCAAAAAATGCCGACAACGAACAAGAGACTCTAGATTGAGACAAAGAAAGCAAAAATGTCCATGGAAAAGTAACAGTGATATCTTAGACGAGGATTACTGTTTCAAAAGATGTTTGAAATGTTTGTAGCTAGCTTTGGCATGTAAAGTGTTTGAGTACAAACGTCAAAATATTCCTCATACAGCAAATGAAAGGAAACTTTTAGACAATGACGCACTCTTTACCAGTATCAGATGGTCTTCTAACGATATACGATGGCATTCCTTTGTGGTTATGCTGACAAATGGGCTGCATCAATCACCCCGCTTCTTCATCTCTAGTGTACTAACTATGCATTTAATCTGCGTCTCAGCCGGTCCATTTGATACAGCAATAACAGCGTTCATAACACCTTGTCTATTTATAATAAACCACTGGCCGCAGGTCTTTTAATGGCTTTTTAAATGCCTTTAGATCGGCGATGCAGCAACGAGACACTCGAGTGGAACTCTTGAGAGAGAACAGTTTAGAGGCAGGTGTGGCGTTTTTGTGCAAGAAAGGAAAGCACCAGAGGGACCACAAGAGGGACCAAAATAAGAGAGGGGGTTTGTTTTTGGTTTTACTAAACATTGTATGAAGCAGTGTGCCTTAAAGTTGAGGACGTCCTGCTGAAATCCTCAGAAGCCATGTTAGCGATGTGCGTTCGCTGAGCCAACAGGTCTAAATCTGCTGCAGCTATTTGGTGACTACACCACATAGTCATTGACTCTATTCATACGGAGGCCTGCGTGTTTATGTCACTCGTAATCTGGGTCATTAGCTGTAATAGCAGGCTGCAGCATTGCTGATTTGAATGCTTCTTTAAATCTTAGTCACACCTGCCCTCACAAGTGGAAATGGACAAACCCATTTGGCAGCCCTCAGGAAATCTCAAAGGTGTAGACCTCTCGGTGAGCTCATACACGAAAACGTTCATGTACATTTTTCTACGGGAGTGCTAAATAAATGCAGCAAATCAAAAGTCATTTTAAGAACTACAATACAACGGCATTGTTTCACTGTGTGCACCATCATTACAGGTACTTTTTATTTAAAAGGATAAATGACATAAATATGTATACAGAATTCTTTTTCTCTGGAAATGTTTCGTTTTCACCATTATTATGTTGATTTAAGCGTTTGTTGGTTGTTACAAACAGGCAGGCAGACGCCTGGATCTAAGTCCAGCAGGTTTATTGACCAGAAGCATTGACAGGAGTCAATCTATTAGTCCATTTGTTATACATTTATTATAGATTTGTTATACATCTAAACCTGACTGTAATGATTATAAAGTTCCAGCAACTTGTTGCTTTATGATGGTTTATGATTTTAACCCCCCACCCTTCTATAATCACCCCCCCCCCCCACATCCCTCTCTCTTCTTCCCTCTTTTTTTCCGTCTGGTCCAACAAATAACTTTTCCAAATGTAAATAATGAGAATAAAGTTTTGTCTAAATTACAAAAGGGGTTTATTCAGATATACACCTTTTTGTTTCAGAAGATTCATAACCCCATGTTGTGAAAGTGGAATACACACAAGAGGCCTTCAGTTCTCATCTGTCTGATCAGCTGTTGGACAGGACAATAAAAATATATATATAGATATATATCAATATATCTATATATATATATGAAGTTAAAGCAGGGTCAGGCAGGCAGAAGTCAATCACGAGCATAGGAGGTTTTAGATATAAGACATCGGATGTCGCAGATCAGGTGGGGTCGGGGCAGGTGGTAGACAAACAAAATCAAAACGGGATCAGGAAAACAGAATGTCAGGTCAGAGTAATAATGCTTGGTAATGCAGCCAAGATGGAACAAACAATACTTTTCACAGAGCAATACTCGATGCGCTGCTTTAGTCTCAGGTGTATAATTGTCAATAGGATTCAGGTGAGCGTCATCTGGGGGCTACCTGCTGAGGCAGCTGGGAGATGTAGTGAGTCAATAATCCAGTGACCGGAGAGGGAGACAGAGCTCTGAGTCCTGACACTAGTGGGGTAATGTTGAAATGGCCTTTATTACAGATAAAAGAAAACATATTTCTTGTTTGTGGACAGCAGGGGGCAAAAATAATTATTTGGAAAAGGTCCAAAGCAACAGATTTTAAATATCACTTTGACCATAGTGCTACCAAAATTTACAAATAAATAAATATTTTGCAGGAATTCAATGTAATATTGATAGTTTGGGGGTGGGGGAGCATAACCTGAGGCTAGAAAAATTTACTGAAATCAGGCATGAACAATTATCTAGATGTTAATACTAAATGTAGAGATAGAAAAGCAATCAAACAAAAAAAAGCCGAATTACCCCCCCAAAATAAAAAAATAAAATAAAATGTTGAACAAGCCAATAAAACTGAAAAATAAAAAGCAGAACAATCCAACTGACCTGAATAATAAAGAACCAAACGATTCAATCAAACCAAAAAAATAAGAAGCTGACCAATCCAATCGGACCGAAGAATGAAAAATCTGATCTGAATAATTGTGAATCTCTCAAACCAAATTATGGGTTCAACAAAATAAAAAAGAAATAAAATGTAAGAAAAAGCCAAACAATCAAGCAAAATATCTCTTACAAGTTTCAATTTGATTTCTGTGGATTTTGACAGTTATGGGTCTTTAATACATAAATATACATTTATAGGGCAAAACGTAATAATGCAACTTAATAAAGATGCAAAAAATGATAGGTTGATTATTTTATCCATTTTAACTTTTGTATTTCTTTTTTTATTGAAAACAACTAATTTTGTAATTTTTTGCTCTTTTCCCCCCAATATATAATGTTATTGAAGTTTTCTTGTGTTGTTTTGGATCAAATTGTTTCCAAAAAAAACAATTTTAAACATTTTTAGAATTCTTTTAGTTGTTTTGGAACTGCAATGTCAGGTCATGGATTGTCCTTTGTGTTTTAACCAGCAGCGGAAAAAGTTACTTTAAAAAAACAAAAACAAAAAAAAATTCCACCCAACACCTAAAAACTATCTTTTATGTGTAAAACTGTTCATTTTTAAAGTTCAAAGCCCACAATGGTTGGTGGAAATTAACTCCAACTAAATTGACAAAGATAAAGGAAAATAAAAACCCTATTGGAAAAAACAACAACACAAAATGCCTGTATAGGACACAGGGAGATGAGGTATTTTTAAAGGATATTCTTAATGACCCTAAAGAGGTTTCGAAATAATAGTGGGAGTCGTAATTTATCAAAAATAACACTACTTCCTAGGCATTCTGGGTGGAGGAGGAGGTAGGGGAGTCCCTCCCAGAGTTTCAGTTGGTGTAGTCCACCGCTTGAGAAGAGCTTATGTTTAGGCAGAAGGAGTTAGGAGAAGACACAAAAAAAAGGTGAGATAACATAAGTTTCTTACCTTCCAGTGAATGAAAACAAGGAGTTATGTATCTAGTTTCGAGGATTTTCTCTAGGATTAACATAAAAATTAATTTCATCAACTTAAAAAATAGGTAAGGAGTGTGTTTCCATGGAGTTTGATACTTTGATGTTGACGTTTAACGCAGTTTTATTTAATGAATATCAGATAAAAACATTAGTTTGTCTTTGTTTTGTTCCTGGTTGTGTTTGCAACCAAGCTTTTAAGTTTAACCTTACCTGTCACACTTAAAACAAGCCATTTCTGCTTAGACTGCAGAGTTCAGTCACTTGAGATTGTGTAATTCTAAACCCAAAAGTTGTACTCTCATAATGTGACAACGTTTAGAAAGACCACAGGAGCAAGCTGTGTTTACAGCTCCTTCCTCATCGTCCTCTCTCATTCTTGTTGCTTCTGTGCCTGGAAGTTGTTGTCGACATGGGTTTTTAAATAGCTGCGGTCCGAGCGATTCACCATCTGTCCCCGAGGGTCGCTCCATTTGGAACATCCCACACACACATGAGAGCCAGCCACGGTCGAGTACATGCTGCGTATCACCTTGCAAATGTGTCTTGCATAAGGAAAGGCAACAGTGGTGTGACACTTTTTGTTGTGTTACTACAGTAAGATTTCCATATGGTTGTTTCGGGTTGGCCACTTGCTTCAGAAACCTCTGATGAAACCTGACTTGCAAACTGACTATTAATAGAGTTGAAGTATTTGTAGTTGGGCCCTAACCCCAAATCAGAAGTTGGAACTTCAGGATTGCAAGAGTCAAATGAAAATTTAATTTAATTTAAGTTTAAATAGAATTTTGCTATTTTAAACCAGTAAAAAAGTAAGGTTTTAATCCTTTCCATGTGTCTCCTTGTGAATTTCAGATGTTGCTCACACCCAGGGTCCACTTGATGGAAGTTTATATGCCAGGGTTCGCAAAAAAGACTCCCTTGAGGGAGTTGTCACTGTCAATGGGCTCCCAGTCTGTGAAAAGTCCTTGACAAATGCAGAGAACTCCTTGCCACAGACCAACCATTCCCTGCAAACAACCGAGCATTCACTTCCTGTGACGGGCCACACATCTCTTCCTGCCGTTGACCACACCCTCTCTGTAAGCAGTGATTCCGGAAACTCCACCGCGTCTGTCAAGACCGATCGTACAGATGAGCACAACCATTCACTGCAGAGTGCCGTGACCCACAACAACCCGCCGACCACCCACCAAATACTGAGCCCACAGGAAAAACGCGAGCTTGATCAGCTTCTTAGCGGTCTCGAGGCACCTACTCAGAGGCAAGCGTACCTGTCTACCTCCACTAGTCCAGGTGGGGGAGTCAGGCACCTTGTTCCTGCTCAGGTGCACGTCAACGGGGGCCACAACAGGCTAGTTGGTGCACCTTCAACAGGAGAACGGGAGACAGATATCCTTGATGACGAACTGCCTAATAGCCAGGAAGGTAACAGTGTGGATAGCTTGGGCACACTCTCGTCCCTAGAAGGACAAGCAACTCCAGGTGATCTCTATTACCAATCCCAGACTCCTGTCAGTGGGCAGAACGACGGTCCATATCTTGAGAGAAACATTACTGGGGAAAAGCTGAAAGAGATGCCTGTGCATGGAGTACGAACCCCTACAACCATGCAAGAAAGGTCGCTGGACTCATCATCGCCACAAGGGGAATACAACTACCATAATGGAGTTGGGATGTACCGTTCACAGTCATTCGGAAATCCAACAGCCAGTAGTCCTGAGACCAACCCTAAACTAATGCCCAGGGCTCCTGAGAGGAGCACCAGTAGCCGGGAAGCTGTTCAACGAGGTCTGAGCGCCTGGCACCAACATAGTCTTCCAGATGATCCATTTGGGCCTCCTCTTCAATCCACTCACAGCTTGCCCCATTTTCCAACTTCTGCTTCACAGCGTGACATTGAGCAGTCCATTGAGGCACTTAACATGCTGATGCTCGACCTGGACCCAATCAACTCCCATCTGTCCAAATCTCACAGTGCACCGCCTGGGGAGAATATCATCAATTCCTCCCAAGTTCCTTTTTCTCAAACGTTAGCCAGACCCTCTTACCAAGCAGAGTCTGCCATTCATGGCTACAAGAATGCTGGGTCAGTCAACAACGCTTATCACCAGCCTCTACGAACCACTGGAAGAGTGTCAGCAGTGACGAACCAGAGTGTAGTCACGGACTCATCGGCGCACTCACCTCCACAGAGGTCAAACGCTGGCTTCCAACAGCAAACCATCACTCCAACACACACTCCTGAGCCCTACCTCCAGACACACCAATCCCCTTACAACCACCCTAGTGTTTTGTCATCTAACTTCCACCAGCATGCACCAACTAACTCATACGCAGGCAGCATCGTTTCACACTCCCCTGATCTGAAAGGGTCATCTCCATACCCAGGGTGCAGCACCTCTTCTTCCCCACTACCCGCCCTTACCCCTCAGCTGAAGGACTTGTCTTCTTCACCCTTGCCCAAAGAACAAGACACAGAAGAGGAAACACTAAACTTAGAAGGCCTTGTCGCTCACCGCATAGCTGGTAAGGCTTTGACTAATTGCTTTCGGTTATGTTTTATAGTCAAATGAACTCTATAAATGAAGTATGGCAGAGCTAATGGGTTGAAATGAGAGTAAGGACAAGCAAATATTCAGAGGCTTCAGCCTCCATGTTCTGTCTGGGTTCGGAATATACTTCCACAAATCATTCATCTACAAGTCACTTCCATTCGATTCCTTTGTGTTCTCATATTTTCTGTCCTATTGGGTAAAAACTGTGGCTATGGCAATCACTTCCTGCCATTTCTCCCCACTCTGCACCTCTTTTCACCATCTCCTCCTCCACCTGCCACCTTCCTTTCACCACCTGACCTACCCTCCATGGAAAAAGAGTACAACGCTCGCATTCGAGGCATCAGCCAAAGCATGACACCTCAACAATGTGACCGTCATCGCTCCTATTCCTTCTCTGGTTTGTTCACTTTTTAGTTTATTTTTTTCCCCTGCATTCTTTAATTTTTTCTTTTCTTCATGACTTTTAACCATTTTTAAGAATTTGTTTAGCAGTCTTTTCTCTACCACCCAGTCCTTCTCTCCCAACCTCACTTACTAGCCCATCTTGATTATTAGGATTGTGGTTTTATGCACCAGTTTTTAGAGAACATATAAGAACCATAGAAACTGTGAATACTTTGGACGCTTTTAGGTGTTCGCTCTAGAGGGATGACCCCAGAGGTGACACAGGAGACCGGTAGACGCCGGACCACCAGTGAGGGCCAGTACCAGAGCAGCCATGACAATATGTCAGCAACGCACTCACCAGACTTCGCCAACAATCTGGCTCTTAATCCCGGAGGAAGACCAAGAGAGGTGAAAAGACTTTAAGCATTTTAGACCTGTGATCTTAAAACATCTTACAATTTCGATGTATACAAAGTAAATATGACAATATGACAACTGTTGCTGTAAACATCCAATACTTTTTGTCGTCAGAGTTTGAAATTATTTTTCATAAAATAAAAAAAATATATAATTATACTGGAAATGGTTTGATCCCCAAAAATAAGTTGTATTCTGCCCATAATAACTAGTATTGAAACAGAAAAGACAGTTGAATCAAAGCTAATCATAAATTCAACATTTCAAAAATTGTGTCTTATATCCAACAAATTTCTTTCATATGTGAATAACTTGTATAAATTGACGTTTAATGGTAAAAGAAGTAGAAACTACTCCTGTGATATTTTGAAAGTAATGGAAATACATTTTTACAGGGTCCCATGCACAGCTACCGTGAGGCGTTTGAGGATGATGAGGCAGGACGATTCGCCAACAGCCCCACTTTTGGGGGCGGTGGTGAGATGTTTACCATGTCGCCACAGAGCCCTTACTTCAACACGTGTAGGTTCACACTCACTGCAGACATGGGGCACAATTAAAACGCTGTGAACTCATCTCATTTAGACTGTTACTGATGTCAAATAAGTACAAAAATTAATGAGTAAATATACATTTGTCAAAACTGGCTTTATAAGTAGATAAGACAGTTGTTAGATTTAAAAATTGGCAATCAATCAACATTGTAAAGTCCACTATACCAAAGAATGGACAGAAAATTCAATTTTTGGAAAATAAAAATGTTTTGTAAACCCTGAAATCCACAAAATAAAGGTTCAATATAATTTTTTAGTATCATTTATGATTACCCACCATCTCAAATTTAATCCACCCTTTTTTAAAATAGTGTGACTGTATTATCAAAAATTATTTATCAACAAATTTTAATTTTTTTCAATAGAGAAAGTAGACATCAATTGTTCTTTTTTTTAGTTATTTTCATCATAAATTTTCAAAACATTAGCTTAACCTTTTCCCGCCAAAAGTGGATTTTGTTTAGATTTCCTGAAGGCAACCATTTTGAAATGAGCAGGAAAAGCTCTTCTACTGCCCCTAGTGGAATGATAATGAACTGCAGGGCAGAAAATATGGATCAAGTTGAGTTTCTGGGGGAAATTTGGATCGAGTAAATGAGATGGGGGGTCTCAGAAATGCGTTTATACAATATGATATATATATAAATATATATATATATATAAAATCAATAGATCTATATATTTTTGATCTATTGTATATATATATATAAAATCAATAGATCAATATATTTTTCAACTCTTAAAATTGTATTTTAAAGCTTTTTCTTAAATTAAATTTTCTTAGGTTAAAATGGAAATATGAAGTAGTTCCTTCATTGAGGACTATAAAGCTTTCAGCATCGTATCTGCTTTTCTAGCTTTTGTAGACAGTGTTTCCCCCTTTTTACTGCAGTCAGTCCTGAATCTCTACATAGCATCTTTGCCTGGCTTTTGAGTAGAGTCCAGGTTGTTTCCAAAGTTTGTATGTTTTCACTAAGCCTTAATCACATGTACCCATACAGAGATTAATTGTATAGTTGCTGCAGGTTTTTGGGTTGTCTAGAGCCATGGAAGTTCATAGACAGGAGTGGCCGTATCTTAAGGGGAGTGCAGGTGTGTCTTGCAATTCCCTCAGGCCTCGTACGGCCACCTTAAGGGTCGTCAATTAAAATGGAACATACAACTTTTGTGCGTGTGGTACGTATGTTAAGACCTGTAAGGCTAATGGAAGTTGGACACACCTATGACGTACGTACAATGTTGTCATTGTACGATGCCTTTACGCCAGACTCTAGTCTTACATAATGTTTCGTACTCGCCTATTACTGACCGGGCGTAAAGGCCGCACGCACAGGGTATGATACGTGATGGCACGTAGGATGCCCAAACAGTTCGGTTAATTTATAACAGACTTAGTCCGCAAGCTCTTATTGCATAAAATCCAGTAAAATAATGGGCACTCACGGCCCTTTTTGCAATCCACTAGGTTTGGACGGGGTTGAAAAATGAAAATTACGTACATCTCACCTTATTTAGCCTTGCTTTGTGCATGAATGTGCATGAACCTTTTCGCTCTACAGGCTCAAGTGGCTCACTTCACCTTAATATTTGATGGGTCACCAGTGCTTAGTCCAGGTTTGCCCATTTTTGCCCCAGAGAGCCCGCAGTATCCACCCCTAAGGCAGCGGATAATGCTTACCAATACACATCACCAAGGCCAATGAGTTCACTATAGACATTGTCTACAAAACCTTTTAAACAAGGCGAATGTATTAGAAGAATGCTTGGTGTCAAACAATTTTGGAAATAACTCAACCTTATTTGTCAACCCTATTACATCTGCATGATCATAAAAACACTGTTATTAAAAAGCCATTTTGTATTTCTGAGCCAAATGAACTGCAAAGGCAAAAAGCTTTGGAGTATGGTACTTTTTTATTCATGCATTGGGTTGTTTATGCTTGGCTTCCCTGATTTAAACAGTGTTCTATTCCCAACACCCATGTCTTAATAAATACTCTGTTTCGTAGCTCGCTCTACTCCGGGTCTGACTAAGACCTTTGTCTGCGTTGGGACTGCTCATCAACAAAGTGGATCAGGTCATCATTCTCTGTATTTCCTTATTGCTGGGATGTGGCATGAAAATGAACATGAGGTTTGAACTCATCAGCACATAACATCGCTGATCTCATGATGTCATATGGAACTAAAGTGATCCACTGACCAGAAAAGAATTTACCTTGAAATGTCAAATTTTTGATAAAGTTTTTGACTTCTGACAAGAATCTGAAATAATTGAACTTATGTTTGTACTTTTACTTGTATATTCTGATTCTCTGGGTAATCTTGTTAATTTAAAGATGCTTACAAAAGAAAAAAATGTGATACTGGAACTAAATGTTTAGTTAATTTTACATTTTGACAATATTTCCATAATGTTAAGACAGAAAACATGAGCTTCTAAGAGCTTTTAAAGATCATAATGGAGGCTGGCTCTAGCGCCAGATCCTCTAATATTACTGCAACATCCAGCTCTGCAGCTGACTCTGCAGAACTGAGGTTTCTTTTCTTATCCTCTGCTGCCCCCTATCTCCCAAAACTGTTATTTTTTCTTCTTCTACTTCCTGTCTATTTTGTGCTGTCAGATTCTGATTTTAATGAAGGACACCAAGGTAGGAGCACTTGTGAGCTGATATACAGCTTGCATTAACTAAGAGTTAGATTGACATTTTTTAAAGATTTTATTAAGAAATGGGCTTTAAAAGAAGTGAGTTTGTGTTTCTTTGTCTTCCTCAGATAATCGTGGTTTTGTGGCCTCGAGTCAACAGCCGTTCAGTGCTCCCCTCTCCTCCAGCAGTCCGGTCCACACCACAGATAGGTGAGTTATCCCTACTACAGAAAATGTTTATGTTTGTTGAGGGTAAAAAAGCAAAATAAAGGATTCCCAGTTGTTTTTGATTCTGAAAACAGAGGTTAACTAAAAATATCTGATTGAATTGATGTGTGTTGTTGGTTTTCAGGCGGACTGACTCAGACCAGGCCCCAAACAGCCCTCCTCCATGTACCAACAGACCAGCCTCCCGAGGGCTACTCCTAGGTCGATCATGGGTGTCCACTGCCTGGCAGTCCAAAACACCTCCACCGCACTGGCTAACAATACCCCACCAAGCCCCGCTCTGCAGAGACGCCTCTTTGGCTGGCAAGCTCCTGTTGGCTAGACACTCCATCTCAGCCGCAAACCTCCATGTCCTTTGATTGGCCGCACCAAACAGCATCAGGTGGGGTCCTCAGCCCTGGCTGATGGGTCAGTTTAATACCGGGAAGTGGCCAGTTAACACCAGACGAGATGGGCGCCGCCCCGGCCAGGGAAGCGCCATTACCTTCCCACCGCCCACCTTCCTCGCCTCACCCCAGCTCCTGAAAGAGGCCATGTCCAGTGGGACGCTTGAGAGAACAGACAACAAGATCACACCCCTGTCAGTGGAGGCAGCACACCTAACCTGACCACACACTCCCCGATGTCTCCAAGTCCATCTACGGTGAGATGCAATGCGATGTCCCCTGCTAGTACTCAAGAAAAGATTGAAAACTGATATTTTATATCGTTTTATCCCAACAGATTTATCCTGACATCAAGATGAATGAAAGTTTGAGTAGACACTTCCAAGTTCTGGTACAAGCCAGATATCTCTAGGAGAGCAAGTAACAGATCTTTACTCTCTTTTTCTCTATTGTAACTTTTTCTTTCCATCTTTTCCTTTGCTTATGTTTTTTCATATATTTGATGCCCTCAGCCATCAATCTGTTAAAGGACAGAGAACCAGGGGCATTCATCATTAGAGACAGCCATTCTTTCCGTGGAGCCTACGGTCTGGCGATGAAGGTGGCATGCCCCCCACCGACAATTCAGCAGAACAAAAAAGGTAAAAACTTCTGTCCACTCCCGCTTCTTGGTGTTCCACCGATATGTAATTCATAACACTTGAAGTTGTTTTCATTTTTACCCCAGTTGGAGACTTGACAAACGAACTGGTGAGGCACTTCCTTATTGAGACGAGCCCCAAAGGCGTCCGCCTGAAGGGTTGTCCCAACGAGCCGTATTTTGGTGAGTCTAGATGGTCTTTGTCAGTAGATTGCTGTTTGGTCACATTTGTTTTTACAGCTGCAATTTTGTTCTCTGTAGGATGTCTTTCTGCTCTTGTGTACCAACACTCGATGACCCCACTGGCTCTACCCTGTAAGCTCATGATCCCCACCAAAGACCCCAACGAAGAAGCACTGGAGCTTGCCACACCCACTGATCCAGTTGTTGAACTTCTCAGACAGGAAGCAGGTGAGGTTTATTAGAATTTGGCAGAAATACATACATATATATATATATATATATATATATATATATATATATAATATATATATATATTTATTTATTTAGATGATGGTACACTTGATTTGCAAAAGCTTGCAAAAAACAGGGATTATTATTTCCTATGATATAGATCCTGCATGATAAATTTCTAGAACTGCAAGACATCATTCTAGTTTAAATCAGCCCAAAAAAGCCATTCAGACAATCTTGTGAGTCATTGACTACCTTTATAACTAACTAAAAAATAAACACACACACACACATAGATATGATGATAATAATAAGAAATGAATATGAACATTAGCCAAGTGTTAGCCTAATTTTAGCTAGAAATTCAACCAGAATATGTGCAGTGATGAAAATTGAAAATTGAGGCTTTTCCAATCTTTAATTAATATCTGAATCTCTGAAAAGACAGGAACTGATGTGATGTCTTGCTCTAGCAAGACATAGGACTTAAAGTAGCGTTTGTTAGCATGCTAGCTAGTCTAGTAAACACACAAAATGGACAATTTGAACATGCAAATGACAACAATGTTCTTTTGTTACTAAATTTGTTCTTGATCTCAAATGCTCTTACCTTTTATCTTACAGTTCAAAAGGTTCCTGAGGAAAGCCATGGTAAATACTTGCTCGTTCCCTCACTGTTCTTACTTTAAGTCATGGGAGAGGCCTCATAACAATGTATGACATTGCAAAAGCATAAAAATGCATGTAAATCACGTAGGGAATAATGCCTGACAAGGTGCTCATTATCAGAAATTAATGGACGACACAGAAGCAAAGGATGGTTTCTTCTGCATAGTCGGTTTATTTCTGATAATTTACACTTCAAAAGGCATTATCCTACTTATGCCATGTTCACTTACAAAAGAAACAAATATTAAATCAATTAAGAATACTTTAAACCTTTTACGTTTAAATCGCTTTTCACTAGAAGCTAATTGATTGGTGTGATGTGTTGTCATGGTAATGGGTGCCAAGGCTGCCTCTCGCTTTGCCACTACTAGTGTTTAAGAACTAACCAGTGATGGAAAGTGGTATATAAGCTAAACATCAAGTACAGAGCATTATTTCAGAGGGAAAGTTCACCTCGTACTCCTTGTTTTTGACCTTTGTTTAAATGTGTACCGCCAAACTATTTCTTTACTACTATTAATTAATAGAAAACTATTCATTTTTTTTTTCATAAGCTTGTTCGCAAAGTTACTGTTGTTTCTATTCCAGCGCATTAATATAGAACATTCAGGCTATTTGACCAGAAATTCTTTTTTATGTGTCCATTATCGCTTTTTAATGAATACCCCTTCAGCCAATCAGAATCGAGTATTCACCCAGACTATGGTATAAAATCCAGTAAAAGCATCCCTAAGTGTGAGGCATTGTTTAGCTTTGAGCATGTAATCTGGCCTACCCCGCCTAACCCTAACCCGCCTACACCGTACACCACTCTTGCTTAGCATCTGTATCATCCGCTTCCAGCATGCAACGTTCTCTACATCAACTCTGTGGACATGGAATCGCTCACGGGGCCCCAGGCCATCGCCAAGGCCATCAGTCAGACGTTGGCAACCAGCCCCCTCCCCGCTGCCACTACTGTCCACTTTAAAGTGACAACACAAGGCATCACGCTTACCGACAGTCAGAGGAAGTGAGTTTGCAAACGTGACAACAGATTGTTTTTCCTTAAAGTAACTTTGTATCCTCAGTGCTTCTGAGTTTAGCTCAAAAGGGGAAAAGTGGTTTGGACTATGGAACATTTCAAGAAGATTGGGTCATCTTATTGTATTATAATTAATGTTTTCTGATGTCTTATGGTGGTTAATAAGTGTTAAAAAATTGGTACAAAATGTGTCCTTTTCTTTCAGGATTTTCTTTAGACGACATTATCCTATCAGTACAATAACTTACTGTGACATGGACCCGCAGAATAGAAAGTAAGAACCCATATTCTAACACAGGATTAAAAATTTTAGGTTGTTTGTTTTTTTAAAGGAAATTAATTGTTTCTTTATTTTTACCTCAAGATGGGGCAAAGAAGGAGGAGGTTCAGTGAAGTAAGTTCAATGGATACTCTACATCTGCGTTGACACCAAATGTGATTTAAGAGGGTCACTAGTTTCAAGGTTCAATGTTGAGTCAATGTACATAAACTATCAGATGTCCCGTGGTGAGATTTGAGCATCAGCCACTGCAGTCTGGTGAAAGCGCGTTTCGGCGAAAATTCAAACGAATGGCAAATATTTGGTCATGTCGAGCAAGTTCAAATATCTGGACTTTGGTGAAGGATTTGCGGCGGGCCAACCAATCGGGAACTCAGCTTTGGCCCTTGATGTTTTGATGATGTAAACAGCAGGTGGCATCCTCCAACATGGAGGAAAATCTGATCATTCTCTTGCTGAACTTTGAGATATATTTCTAATTTGTATCTAGCCAATCATAGATTCTTTTCTTCTCCTCCTGGGACTGATGAGGGACAGCAAGTCATCAAATTGAGTCACAGAGACAAGGAAGCACTGCCAGACAGTGGCCGTAGACGGTGAACCTCACCTTACTGGGAGAGCCTCTGAGTGATCTCATGGAACCAGACATGGAGGGAGATATGATATGCGATGTTTTTGTAGAGCTCTCCCAAATAAATAAACCTGATCTCCATACAACATGAATCTCTTCCATATATTGACTGTATATACGATTTACAGAAACATAGTCAGTGTAGCGATGAGGCTTAAAACTTTGAACACTAACTCCTCCCACCTGTGCTGGGAGCGTCCAGCAACAAATTCGTAGCACGTCTAAACAAAAAATGCAAATTCGCGGCACGAATTGCGTCTGGTGTGAACGCATCTTGTTTTTGACTACAAGACGGCAACTACTCAATTTGTTTTGCTTTGATTTTTTTCTTTTGTTTTTTAGGCTTTTTGGATTTGTTGCAAGAAAACAAGGAAGCACAACAGACAATGCAAGCCACCTGTTCGCGGAGCTGGACCCAGATCAGCCCGCCTCAGCCATCGTCAGCTTTGTCTCCAAGATAATGAACCGGTGAAAAAGTCTACAGAGGTGGCGGTTTGGAAATCCTCGTTGACTTGGGTGTCAATTTCTTTTCTTCAGGACTTGATTATGTCCTGGTTTTTTATTTTATTTCTCTTGGTTGGTTTCTCCTTCTGTTTTTCCTCTCTGCCTTGCCTGGTTTGTCTTTTTCGGAGTTTGAAGGCTTCGGGTCTGGATCCAGACTGGAGCTAGAGGATGTGTGACGAACACAAGAGGCTATTGCAGGGGTTTATTGACACAAGGAGCGAGGCTAAGCTCATTCGGGGAACACGTATGGACTCACGTGTTTCCATGCATTTTTTTCCCCCCTTAATTCTGATTCATTTACCAAAGGTTGCTGCAATACAAGTGCAAGAATGATGTAGCTTTTAAGCCATTTATTATTTCCTCTTTTTAAAAGAAGAATAGTTGAACAAAACAAACAAGAAAAAAAAACCTGCTTTGTTCTTGAACTTGAAAAAAGAAAAAAAAAACAGCCTTAACGGCTTTTGCAAAACAATGTCTGAAGACATTATGCATGTTAGCTTGATCTTTAAGCTTGGTTCTTCTACTTTCCACTGAACATCATCCTTCGAAAGGTCACGAACTGGTCTGCTGTGTGTTGGAAAGGGCTCTGCGATTAAAGAAAAAAAAATTAACTGATTTAAACTGTGCATAGCAGACCGGACTCAAAAACGTAGGAATAACAAGAAAAAAAAAACAAAAGTCCTCGCTTTGAGGCATTGAAATTTGACTTTGGTACAGCCACTCTTGGATCCCTCACAGGTGATTCATCTGCAAACTCCCTACAACCCAACACAAAGGGAAGAAGACTGTTTGCCCACTAGATGGCGCCACAAATTCAGGCTTGCACTTCCCCCTACCCTCATCAGCACCTGCTTGCAGTAGTGGATTTCTTGATAGACACACACTGGAAAACCACCAGGGACTGGCCCGATGACCTGGACCTATGCACTGTTCTTTATGCATGTTGTTGTCCCTCAAAAGGAAAAAAAACACAAAAAAAAACGAAAAATCACCAAAAAACATTCGTGTGCTTTTAAAAAATGAAGAAGAAAAAAAAGATCTTTCGACACACGAGGTTTGATGACTTGTCAAAGACTGCATGAAGTAGACGACATGTTTTTTATACTCCTTCAGAGTCCTAAAAGAAAAAAACCCGACAAACCATTGTGATCCCATAATGGTGATACATCCAACCTTTTTCTTCGGCTTAAACCGAATTTTATTTTTCTTTCCGTGTTGTCAGCATTTAGGACAAAGAGGAATTTAAGAATTTAAGAAGAAAAAAAAAAAAACACTGTGCGCAATGCCTGCTTGTTGATCACGTGTTAACAATAAGCTAAGGAAAAATTGATATAAATGTAAATAGATTCTTTAAAAGGTGACATAGCGAAAAAGTATTTATTTTTGTTGCTTTGGTCCCTCATAATTACTCATATATACATATATTGTACAGTCTAGATAAAGATTATGGGTTAAGATTTAAAACAAAAGAAATTCTACTTATTTTGGCTAATGATTTCAAAGAGCGAGAACTTTGAAACGTGTTCAAATATATGGTGTACATTACTTTGTACATTGTCTATTTTTTTTTTTTTTTTTGCCCGTTTTCTCGTGTTCTCTCAGAAGGAGGTGGGGCATGTATGGGGCGGAGGCCAGGAGGCTTGACTGCATGGACAGGCAGAAAAAAGTTCGGAAAATCAAAAAACAAAAGGGAAGTCCAGAAGCCAAATGCAATATTTTAAACCCGTCAGTGTGCACCCATGACAGTTATAATGTTTTTATTTTATTTTTTGCCAAAGATGTACACATATAAACACGCAGACTGCATGTTTATTTTATTTTATTTTTTCATGGTTAAGTTTAATTTAATATATAGTAGACAACCTCTTGGTTTTCATTTAGTGTGCCAGAGCAAACACAACAAAATGTATTCGTAAGCAATGCACTTTTTCTTCACTATGCCATAAGAGGAGTGACATCACTTTCAGGTGGGTGTCACGTTGGAGCTAAATAGGGTCCCACCCCGTTTCACTTTATAGCAGCTTCCCAGATTTAAACAAAAGGTATTTATTGTTATTTATTTGTTTTCTTTGCAGTTTGATCAGTCAGTGTTAATGACGGTGGCGCTTCATTTAAAGCAAAGAGGTACGGAGCACTTAAACTGAAGAGGACAAAAAAAAAAACTAAACACTCATATCCTTCAACGTTGCCTAAATGTGACAGACTCTGAAACTCCATTGTACCTGTTGGCTTTGAGTCAAGAGTTACTGTGTGTGATTGAAGAAAAACAAGAACCTGTGACCTCTTGTACAGATGGGTGTCTAATGTGTGAATGTACCATTAAGGATGTACAAAAGGGTCTCAGATTTTGTTTGCGCTTGTCATTTTACGTTATATTGTCATGGCTTACCTGTTCCTGAGGAGAAAAAAAAAACATTAAAGCAATACAAGTCAGTTACATCAACTTTTGTGGTTCTTTCTTTGCGCAAGACATGGCAAGAAAGTGCATAATGCCTGGTTTGTACTTCATCGCATTCGGCCAGCTCATCAATCGTATCGTGTTCCTTATGCAATTGTGCGTTCTAATTTGGTTGGCGGGTTTGCAATTTTCCGCAATAAACGCAACAAAGTTCTCAGTGGCATTTAGACTTTTCCAGACTGGTGGTGCAATTGTTCATAGCTTATCAGTGGTTTGGTATTTTATGTATAGTGGTATACATAGAGCTTTGAGATTTAGTTTTACATGCACATATGTGTATATATATAGATATATATGTATATATATCTATATATATATATCTATTCCCTATTTTTATGATAATTTTACTGGTGATTTTATTTTCTAAAACTGTCTTTTAGGTTTTATTTTGTTCTTTTTATGGTTCTGGTGTTAATACTTGGACTGTCTGTTAATTAAAAAAACAATAGTGGTGTAACCCTTGTGCTTCCCTAGGCACTTTAACATTGGGAGTTGGGTCATCTAGACCCCACAAGACATTGGCTGAACCTTTTTTCTTCAATGATTTGTGATCTTCACTGGTGTCCATGGATTACATGAAATCTTTCCACCTTTATCCACCTTTGTCATGGTAGGGAGAACACGTCAATGTAAGGATGGGTTATAGGATAGCTAAAGGGATAAACACACACACATTTTTTACACACTTGTGTGTGTCTTTTTTGTTTAAAAAGCCCCAACAAATCAAACAATTACTTTTTTTTTAAATTAATATTTAAAATGATTTGCCACTAACTTTATAGAGCTAAAAAGGTCTATGTGGTAAAAATGTCATGTTTTTTTTTTTTGGGATCTGCAGTAGAATGAAATAACGTCCAACCTCTCGTATTTAGAATACAGTAGTTGCAGCCTTGTCTTCGAAATCCTGGGACGTGGAAATGGCAATTACATGGATCGAGTTTAAGGCGCCATCACGTATTGTAATCGCTCCAACTAAGTGAATGTTAAATTGCACTTTATGTGTTTGAACACAATCCAATTGCGGATGATGTCATCAGCCTGCAACACATTCCGCAGCAATAAAGGCGATTCCTTCCAACACCCTTGCGACCAACAGACATTGACAATTGCTATGATGTTTAAACCGTGAATAAAGCAACGGCGCCAAGTAGAATTGAAGCTGCAGGCTTCGACGGGGGGATTAGAAATGACAAAATTAGCTGTGGTAATTAAAAACTCAATCCTGGTGGAACACTGACTGGCAGAAAAAAAGTCAAACTTTTGAATAAAATCCAAACAAAAATTTGCCTAAACTACATCCAAGAAAGTAATGGAATAGAAAACAATTTGATTCAAAAAGGGAAAGGAGGATTTTTAATTGAGGTAAAAATTTGAACTGAAAGGGGGCGCATATCTACATCAGAAGTATTTGCAAGAGGGAAATGTTCCTAATCACTAAGTAGGCCAAGAAGTATTGTTAATTTGAACTTTGGTGATGTGGTTTTTAATTTTTTGATCCTATTCTGAAAAACGAAAGAGATACAGACTTAAAGAAATATTAAAAATATAATGTATTTAAACAGTTGAGATACAGTTTTGAATGTTTTGGTCAATTCTGATAAAATAGAGGGATAATTACGAAGGCTTCTGTCACATTAAAACAAAACTATAAGAAACATATTTATAAATAAACACATTGTCAGTTTTCCACAGATCCTTCATTAGACTGGATTTCACATAGTGAGAAGTTTCAGGATAGGGAAAACACTCTCATTCAGTCTCCATCATCTCCCGTGATCTCAACATTTGGTGTTTTTTGTTTTTTTGTTTTTTGGCACGTGGACTCTGTCCTGCCTTCCCTGGAGTGAAAGCTGTGAGAAGTGCAGAAAAGCAGCAAAAGCAACATGATCAAAAAGTCAGATTTTCTCAGGGCTTCAGACAGTGTTCAAACTCTCAGAAATGCATGACGCACTTCCCCCTGACAGATTACACGGGCGCTGTCGCTCTGCACTTTTGCCATGTCACATCATGTGCTGGAAGGGAGGAACTCGCTCCAACCAAATGCGCACTGGCTTTCGTTGCTGTATCTGCATTGACACTAATCTATACAGAAATCCTTCACTCAGATTTAAAGGTAAACGTCAATCTTGGTGGCAGGAGACTTGGTTGGGCCCTGATTGTATATGACGCCTCTATCAAAACGTCGGATCCTTTGATGAGAGCAATTTTTCTGTTGTCAACTGATCTCTGGTGGCAGAAAATAGTCAAACCCTTGTGTTATCTTGTGGGTTGAAAATGACCCCACCCTTACATTGACGTGTTCCCCCTACCATGACAAAGGTGGATAAAGGTGGAAAGATTTCATGTAATCCATGGACACCAGTGAAGATCACAAATCATTGAAGAAAAAAGGTTCAGAGCACTGTCTAGTGGGTCTAGATGACCCAACTCCCATTGTTAAAGTGCCTAGGATAGCACAAGGGTTACGAAAGTCAGGAGAGGTTCAGCGCACTGTCTAGTGGGGTCCAGATGAGCCCACTCACCCATGTTAAAGTGACTTGTATAGCACAAGGGTTACGAACACAAAACTTATTTTAAGAAAAGGGAAACTTAGTACAATAATAAAGTTTATGGAAGAAACAAACACACGAGTTTAAGGGCCCACGACAAGTCAATGGCATGAAAGTTCAGTTCAAACAAATAGTAGGAATTCCCTGAGCAAAAAATAATCTAAGTTTAAGTTTACTAGAAGTACACTTGTCCCTGCTATGTCCAAATTCTCACCCTAACCCCAAACTACAAAAAAACTACAAATAGTTTGGGACTATGTACGTAGCTCACTACTTTTTTTTTTAAGGCGAATATGACGTAATCGATTTCACAAAGTGAAAAGCTCAATGATATGAGCTTTTCGCGACGACCGTTTATGAATCCACTCTCTTCTGAAGATGGAAACGTTGATATTTTATTAAAAAAAAAAGATTTGGCAAAAATTGTTTGAAAGCAATGCATTGTGGCCTATGTCAAAATAGTGAGCATCGATGCACACTCGATTTTCCCAGAGACTTCTGGGATATTTCTAGGGCACTCGATTTTGGAATTGTAGATTGGGACAAAACTACAAAATGGTGAACGCACTGTATAGTGCACTATGTAGTGAGTAGTAAAAAAATTCGGACATAACCTTAGTCTATACTAAAAGTGAGCTAGAAAATACCTGGTTTTCCGTACTATAAGGCACACCGGATTATAAGGTGCACTGTCAATGAATTGTCTATTTTCAACGTATATCATCCAAAATATAATGTGCATTAAGTGAGAGAAAAAGTCATAGATAACTACGTCAGTCAGACAAACCTTTTTAACTGTGATTGTAACACCTTTGGAGCATCATGACTGTTAGCCGCGGTAGAGTATTCACAGAACCTGTAACTCCCAACCTTGTTTGCAATAGGAAAAAAAAAACAATGTGATACACTAGAACAAACATTGTGACTATGCTAACTACTAACCTTGTTGGTAACTCGTAAAAAAAAACCTTAGATGCTGCTACATATTAGCCATGTTAGATTATTCACAAAACACCCAACACCCAACCTTGTTTGTTGCGACACAGAAAGAATGGACTGATACCACTAAAACAAACATTACTGAGTTCATGCCCTTTCCCAACCTTATTAGTAACACGTAAAAAATTAAAAATAAATAAAAACGCCTGATACCGCTACATTTTAACCACGTTAGCGTATTCACAATAACACCCAAACGTGTTAGGAACTCGCACAAAAAAACTGACATTTTGACGAAGCATAGCATTTTAAAATTGCTTCAACATCAGTAAGTACAACCCAAAATTGTACTTGTAACTTGAAAAATCTATAACTGGATTACGAAACCTGATTACGAAAACTATGTAAAACTATAAAATGAATTAATTTAGAAGGGGTGGGATTATATAAGATCACTTTATCCCACTCCTTTTTTAAGCAATATATCAAGCTTATGATGTCTTTAGTTAACTGTCTTTTGTTTTATTTTCTGTTTTTATATCAATGCATTTCATCATTTCTGTAATGAGATTGATAAATCTGTGTGAATTCTTTAGTGTTTTGAAAATCAATCAATCAATACATAAGGGACTCTGGATTATAAGACGCACTATTTTTTTTTGGAAAAGAATTGAGGCTTTTAATACCCCTAATAGTTTATTCTCATAAATACTTAAAACAATAATAAATAAAATAAAGTAAAATAAAACAACACCTTAGAGTGTACTACTTTTTGCTAAGAGTGTAGAGAGATATTCCTGCTGAAGAAAATTTACGGCACTAATTATTGTGTTTGGTGCAAAAGCCCAAATTACAGACAAAGAACTGAGGGGCAAAAAAACTATCAGCTACCGATTTTGCAAGTTGTTCCACAAAGACGATAGTACTTATCATAGATACACCTCATCTGTGAGGGACAGAATGAAAAAAGATAATCCAGGATGTCTCATTGTAGGATTTTTTTCAAGATTAAATAGTGCATACCAACAAGAAATCTGTTTCTCACAGAGCTGTGACTTCTTCTTTAAGAAGCTCTTCTATCGTCCACCCCCTAGCTTTATTATTGGAACCTGTTTGAACTTGTTAACTGTATAACAGACACCTGTCCACACCCTTAACCGGTCAGAATGCAACCTCTCCACCAAGACCAAAGAGCTGTCTAAAGAAAATAAGGTCATGACTGTTGACCTGAACAAGACTGAGATGAGCCAAACAACAATAGTTACGCAGCTTCTGGTAAGAAGAGATCAAGTGTTGGATGAAGAAGAAATATAAGATCCAACCCCTTTAGAGCAATCCAACTCTAAAGGGATTCACCAAGTGATGGACAGACGAGGCTTCATGAAGCCTTTCATCCAACTGGTTCACTCCAGTGCAAAGCTTCTTGAAGTTTTATTTGTTCTAAGAGGACATCTTCTGGATAATAAAATATCAGTTGGTATGAATTTGAAGTGTTTGGCATTTTTGCAGAGAGCCTTTGAATAAAACTGTTAGCAAAATACGGAAGTATGCAAAACACAATTTGAGTATATTGTAGTATACTGAAGTTTATTGTATTGTGTTATAGGTGTTTACAACAGTACTATGAATACTGTATATACTATATACACTTATATATCAAAAATTGAAGCAATCAATTCGCTTTTATGTCTTTAAGCTCCAAGTCTTGACCAGTTTATATAAATTTTTCTGTTTATTATGCAGTACCAGCTTTTTTGTTTGTTTTTTGACATCTGTTCAAAGCTGGAGGTGGACCCTGTTATGGATGACCTGAGCCCAGACCGCAGCATGGAAATGCATTTAGCCTGTAGGCAGCATCTCACCCAGGTACGACCTTCCCACACAGAGCCCGAGTCGTTCTGGAAAAACCTGACCCCTGAACATGCAGATGCCACTGGACTGTAAATACTCAAACAGGGGAAAATTCCCACAGCAGCCTTATCAAATGGAAAAATCAACCTGCTTGTTTTGATTTGCACTCCACCTCTTCCAGCTCCTTCCTACCTCCCCAAGAGACCTTATGTACTCTGTAGAAACACATTTAATTACATTTAATCAACTGAGGTCAAACAAAAGTGACCTTAAAGGACTTTTTGCCACTTTTTAAAAAATTTTATTTATTTTTTGGGGGGTTGGGAATATCAGTGCACCAGCTGGTGACAAGCGGAAATCATTCAGGAAATTGTTCAAACTTTGCAGTGATGTTAGGGAGCTGCTTCTTCACAGGGGAAACCATGCTCTAGCCCATTTGCAAAGAAAACACCCCAAACTGCTGTCATATCCGCGGTTTGACCGCTTCACAGCTCCTGAGGGGTTCCTGCAGATAATGGCACCAAACTGAATCTCATTATGGGCAAAAACTTGGGCTTCTCCTACGCTCGGTTTCGGTCAGGAAAGGGGCCGTCAGGCTCTGAAACAAGCCAGCTGTTCTGCAGCCAGAACAGCAGAGCCGACTCTGAAAGGCTCGTCGTGTTTCCCCCGCAACAGCCCGCTGGCTCTGTTTTGCCCTTCACGCTCGTGCAAAGTCTCTTCAGAGCGCCAGCCACGCATGAGGCTGCTCATCAGCACTCATATCTGCAACACCTACACGATTTCAGTTTGCTCTATGAGGATGCAAATCGAACTCGGCTTGGGAAGGGTCAGGTTTTATGAGACAGAACGGAGGCTGTGAGACATCTTAGTTAAGCACAGACTTGGATTTGGAAGCAAACACAAAAGGTCACTCCACCAGCATCAGAATAGAGATCAAGGCCTCATTTGCACCAGTTATTTCACAGTTTTGATGACAGCTTAGATTAGGAGTGTCAAACTTATTTTCACTGAGGGCCACATCAGCATAGTGGCTGTCCTCAAAGGGCCAGACAAAACTTCTACATGTTACTAAATGTAATGAAAAATAAATGTAACTACTCCTTAATGTTAAATAACTCATTATTTATTTATTATAACTTTTTAAAGTGACAATTACAGTTGCATAGAAAACATATTTTTGCTTGTTTCTCTAGCATAAATCAAAGATCTGATTTTTTTTTTTCAAAAAGAGACTGCAACTTTAAACAAAGATTAAGTCTTGTTGTGCTTACTGACAACAAAGTGATTTTGAGAGGTACACCTAAACAATGGTAAAGATTACGCTGACTACATTAGTAAAGTCATTGTAATGTTCGTTTTAAAGCGCTGTCACTGTGTTTTACGTGTTGCATACAATGCTGGGTGTAAATACCCTAACATAGTTAATGTGTAGCGGTGTCGGACTGTGTTTTTGTTTGTTTTTACGTGCTACAAACAAGATCAAATGCTTGCTTAGTCATTGTCATGTTTGTTTTTAAGCAGTCTCAGACTCTGTTTTACATGTTGCAAACAAAGGTAGGTGTTATTGCAAATATGCTAATGCAGTTAACATGTAGTAGTGTCGGACAGTTTATTATTTCTTTTACATGTTACTTACAAGATCGGACGTTAGCATAGGCATAGTAATGTTGCAAATATGCTAACGCGGTTAGCGTGTAGTGGTGTTGGACTGAGTATTTTTTTTGTTTTTAAGTGTTACTAACAAGATCAGACGTTAGCGTAGTCATAGTAATGTAAGTTTTTACAGTTTTTAAGCGCTATCAGTCGGTCTTTTACGTCTTGCACACAAAGCTGGGTGTTATTGTAAATACGCTAACACAATTGATGTGTAGCGGTGTTGGACTGTGTGTTTATTTTCTTTTACGTGTTACAAACAAGATCGGATGTTTGCGTAGACACGGTTAAATTTGTTCCAGTGGTATCAGTATGTTCTTATTACTGTGTAAAGTCTGTCTGACGGCCTTATCTCTGTCTTTTTGTCTCGCGTTAATTCACCTTATATTTCGGTGCTCCCTATGGTGCGGAAAATACGGTACAGATATTTCTACACTCTTATCTGGGAGCTAAAGTATTACCACAGATCCACCTGTTGCATCGCCACGGTACCGCCTTTTGCCTCAGAAATTCACAGTTTCCCTCCAGCAGACATGACACACTGGGCTAGGGGTGTCCAAATTCAGTATTCCTACGCTGGTGTCCTGCTTTTTCTTTTTTATTTTCTTCAAATCATCATTGCCACCCTTACTGGTTCTTTTACGTAGAGCACACCTGACTCCGGTGAAGATTTCAGAGCAGCCCTTACAGGAAAAAACCCTTAGAGCAGGCTGTACTGCTTTAAATCCAGGGAAACAAGTACTTTGCAATTTTATGATGTACCGCTGGGGTTCCTTGGGTAATTTCCATATTGATGGATTTTTATTATTTGGCGAAAACACATGTTATAGTCCTCAGATAGTGCTGCAATCTGTTGGCAAATCGTCCAAAAGGCTGCAGCACTACAATAAGCCCCGCCCTGGTCTTTTAACGGGGGGAAAAACATCCGATCCCGACCGGATACTCTGCAAAGCAGCTCAATGGTTTTTATAAGAAAATCATCTTGTTTGTATATTTTTATGGGAACACACAAACACTCATAAAAATACTGCAAATACTTCCAGTCTTAAGTCATGTTGGGGCGTGAGTGTTTCGTTTTTTACAACGCCACCCTTGAGGCTACTCGGGTCAGTTGAGTGATGGTATTTGCAAGAATCAAAGACATCCTTAGGTTTTCCAAAGCACAGAGTAGAAAAAAAGGTCTTGAAAGATAAAATATCTGGACAGAAATTAGAATTAAAAATGTTCTCAAACCGGGATGTGTTTTACACTCAACCGTTGCCTAGTTTTTGTTGAGTGCATCCGACAAGAACTCAAAAAAAAATTCAGGATCAGAGCTTTTCCAAATGAAAAGTTTCTTTTCTTTAAGGGCTTTTGCCCTTACGGATAATTATCAGCATGAATGAACATGACGACCACAGTTTATTTCCTGTATTTATAACAGCTCCGCTTCCGTGACACAACCATTATTCAGTCTCTAGATCCTGCCAATGGCAATAAAAATCAAGGCGATCTCATCTGTGGTGAAACAGATACTCGGGATCCTTGCCGAAGGGAAATCTGCAGTTCTCGAACATCTCTCCATCTTCCTCCCCTCCCAACTCTGATTGACTTATGCGATTTGAATTGTGTATAGATTATACATTCCTGACTTTAGAGTCTCACATCGCCAGAATTCCTCTGAAAGTTTCTGCTTCAACATCATTCATCAAACTGAAGAAAGCAAAAAGTCTCTTTATTATTAGTTTTTCCACTGGGTGTCGATAAAGGTGGAGTGCCCAATGATGTAAACTTGGTCTCCATTAAAGTCTTTTTTTTTCCCCTTGGAAATATTGTTAAAGGCTGGTTTGTTTCCAAGTAAAACATGGGATGTAACAAAAACATCCAAGGAGCTGAGAATGAATGTGTTTTCCGAGTTAACTTACTGTGACCTGTCACCAAAAAGTGGCCCCTACAAGCTTTAACCTCATCTGCGCCTGGACCCACTTCAAACCTGGAATCGGAACCAAAGGTGTCGGGTTTTTCTAAAGGAGGAAACACGCTGAGGCAACAGCATGCTCTCATTAGCCTGATGAAAGCAAACGCGGTTATCTTTGGCGATCGTTAAATGTCAAATTAGGGGTTTATTCAGGCAGCCTGATGTTCACGTGAAACTAGATTGCGGTCTCATTGTCAAGGCGGGAGGAGGTGATGGAGCGTGCGAGGTGCTGGAGGCAGACTTCTGCCATCAGGAATGTCAACAAAAAAACTACTGGGATCAGCTGTTTTTTTTTTTTTTTGCTGTACTTTGATGTGTCCCAACTTTACGTGGTGTAGCATTTAACTGCATTTAACTGCATTTATACAACAACTTTCTTCATTTACGATCAATTTCTGATAAATAACTGAAACTTTGATTATGTTCCTATTAAATTTTTTGCTGGGAAGAGATTTGGTAAATAAAATCTACAAAAATTTGCTCAATCTATAATATTTTTTAGGAGTATAAGACATTTTTTAGTTGCATAGTTTGACCAGGATTGCGACATATACTCAGGTACAACTTACAAGTGATTTAAAAAAAATAGTAATAACAACCACTAGAGGGTGCTGCAGGTGTAAGTATCAGTATTTGCTACCGACATCAACACAGAAGAAGAAGCGCCACTCTATCTGATCAGAACGAACACGGAGGAGAATCCGATGCTTCTCCTTCTGAACTTCATGATGTTTTTCTTGTTTGCAGATATGATTACTATTTTATATTTTCTTCCTAGGACTAATGTAGGACAGCATTAGTCAAACAGCATCACAGAGAGACGGACGTACCACTGAAAGCGCCATCATTCAGACGCAGCTCCTGCAGTAGAAAGTTAAACAAATAAAATTATGAACACATCTATGGATAAGTGTCAAGCACGTTAAAAAACGCAAATTTGACGCGTATGAATATAGCATTAAGCTGGGCTTGGCATTTTTTTTTCAGAAGCATCGCGCTTTTCTCCCCAAGGAGCAACTTATGCTATCTTCATGCAACACTCTGAAACACACGTTCACGCGACTACTTCCAACAAAAAGTCTGTGTGCAAAAATGCATGTTTTGGGCTTCCGTGTTCAAAACTCTTTGCATTTACGCCTCGCTATGCAAGTTTCTAAGTCCGTTTCGGGCTCTACATACAAAATGCGCGACCAGTAAACCGAAGCTAAACCAGTTAAACTTTTATCCAATCAGTGACTCGGATTTGTTAGTGACGTATGGAAGTGCCAACCGTTTGAAAATCGATTATGAATGTGGAAATAATATTTAAGTTTTGTGCCCGGTCGGAATTAAATTAAAACATATTTTTTTAGATTTTCGGAACAGAGATCTGAAAGAAGCCTCTTCTAACATTAGCCGCGGTTACATGGGCAGAATATCTTGATCGGATCAATGGTCGGGATAAAATTCACCCGTGCACATGGGATCAGAAAACCTTTTTCCGATTAGAACAAACGTTCCCATCGCTCACACTTTCGGTCGGAATGAATCATCTGCGCATAAGCAGGAGTGTTGAAAAGGACTGAGCGACATTTATTTCTGCTTCTCCAAACTCGCTGCGTGAGTTGGCGGCTCTCCTGAGTCCTGCAGCCGCTAACCCAGAGCGGCGGGATGGCTCGCAGTCTGAATTATCCCACACATAATAAAAAAAAAAACTAAAAAAAAACACGCACACCGAACAAGCATCCTCCTCCCCTCAGACACGAAGTTATTAATCCAGCTCCTCTGCTCACTCATGTTCCAGTGGACCGAGTGAGCGTCAGGGGGCACGAAGCGCTCCTTTCCCACATCTCCCTTGTGAGGGGTGAAAGAGAGGGGAGAGCCAGCGGGGCGAGAGCGGAACGGCGCTTTTGACGGGGTGTCCGCAGAGCAGCTGGTCGGTCCTGTATGCGCTCCAAAGCTATCTCTCAGCGAAACACCGTCTATGCATGACATAACCCAGAGCAGAAGTGACACACGATCGGAATGACCGTTTACATGACCAACAATCGGATAAATGATCGGTATAACCCACCTATCTCGATTGGAAAGAAATTCTGATCTGAACGAGTCTGACCGGGGCAGAGTATTCCGAATGGCGCGTTTACATGACGCATTTTCTTTCCGATCAGCCGTTCTTTCCAATTACTTTTGCCCATGTAAACGCGGCTACTGAGTACATGCACTAGTATAAGGTAGCAACAGTCCAGTGTGAACACCATCCTAAAAATGCATGCAAGAATGCCCGTTTAGCGTGTTCTGAAATGCGCATTATGTGACATATGTGACTTCTTTCTTCTTTATTTTGCATTTTTCGTTGTCTGCGACTTATACTCCAGAGCAACTTGTAGTTCAGGAAGTATGGTACATTGAACAAAAAGTCTTCAATGACTTAATAGAGATGTGTGCCACTAATAAGCTAATTCTTTGAAAACGAGATGGCACATCTCAAGGGCCTATCCTCCAAACTGAGAAATACGACAAATTGCCCCAGGCTAAATTGTCTCCTGCAAAACAAACGGTACTCGAAGCTTCCGTGCTACTGTAATGCCCCCTTTTGTGAACCAACACAATGAGCATATGTGCAATCATATGTACTGCAATTAAATGCTGTGCCTTGGGTTTAAAAAGTTCTTAAATCTGATATAAAAAATCTTTCTTTCAAAAATAATAAGAGTTGTTCTGTCTGAAACTTATCTTAAACAATTCTCAATTAACCTTTTTTATAAGTAAGTGACTTGATTAAAAACTAACGACCAGGAGCTGTTGGGTGTAAGCAAATGTATTCAATGTAGATCCGGGCAATGAAAATAACCTTTCCTTGCAGAATGGATGAGTCTGTTTCGCATTAACCCTTGTGCTATCTTAGATGACCCTATCCTTACTTACTTTGACATGTTATTCTTACCATGACAAAGGTGGATAAAGGTGGAAAGATTTCATGTAATCCATGGACACCAGTGAAGATCACAAATCATTGAAGAAAAATGGTTCAGAGCACTGTCTAGTGGGTCTAGATGACCCAACTCCCAATGTTAAAGTGCCTAGGATAGCACAAGGGTTAAGAGGAGCCAGCTGAGGTGTTTGGATGTCAGGCGGTAAGGTGGGCAGGAGACTTGCCACATTTCCTAACCAAACCCAGGAAAACCCAATGGATGGCTGGATGGACTTAATGAAACAGTAGAATGCACCAAATAATTAAGTAAAATAAAAGGGTCATTCTTTTTTTCCTTGTTTTTGAAAACTCCAGCAACATGATAATGAATTACCGGTGCTGACTTAAGACAGCTGCCAATCGCGCAATTTATCGGCAGCGGTCGCAGTTCAGTGAGCTTCAACCCTGACTTAACATCAACATCCCTAACGCCTTTTAGTTCATCAGCGTTATCTCAGAGTTCAGCAACACTATTATTTGGACAGATAAGCTGACAAAACTTGTTCTGTTTACTTTTCATTTTCGCAATATTGTGTCACCGCTCCACACAACCATGGCAACAAGATTCTTTTTAGGCCTCGTCCGTCTTCGTTGGACTGATGTTATTTTGGGTTGCTAAGCTCCTTTGTTTTGCATGTTTGCTGCCACAGTAACAACCCAAAGCTTTGGCAATTTACTTGTAGAGTAGCGACCTTGTCATTTTTTTAGACTTCAATGAAAAGCTGCGCTGAGAGAAGTGTCTTAACACAAGCTGTAGCAATGCTACATGCCAATTATTGCCTAATAGGCTAAACATGGGCATATGTCATCTGTTTTGGTAGCGCAAGCAACTACTTTGCACCTGCTTTTAAATGAAACCAAAAAATATATATAACTGACAGCACACTAGAATGCCATAGCATTAAACCAGCCTAGACGAATCTCATAGTTTTAGCATAATTTTCTTCTTCTGTTGTCTTTCACTAATACGTAGAAAAGAACGTCATCAGCATATTATTAAAACATGAAAATTGAAGAGGGGCAAGTAGAGCACCATGAGGAATACCCAAACTTACTCTTATTTTAGTTGGAGACATAGATTTTAAACAAACCGAACGATCCTAGCAATGAGAGAACGTATACTTCATAAAATATATTGGTGAATGAGTGTGGGAAAAAAGTACCGCAAGTTAGCATTTCAGAAACTTCACCAAAGCAAAATACATTAAGTTAGTCAATTGTTACGTTTTGTGTTTCTAATTTGCAAAATACCATTTCCGTTCAAGGTCCCCACTTAATTTAGCATCAACTTGAACGGAAACAACACTTGAGAACATCTTTTTATTGGGTATGTCAAATTATCATTTTAATTGTCATTCATAATTACAAACCAATTAATGCATTATTTTTTTATCATGTTATTCTCATTTTAATCTGGAACATTACTGTTTCTGCATGTAAGTTACTTTAAAATGAAATCCATTTTCAGGTTAGTTGCAGGGAGAGGTCAAAATGAAGAAGCTGACTCAAGTAGTCGTTATTAAGCAAAGTACACACCGGGCAACAAACCTGCTTTCTTGAACGTGCATTTAGTCTATGGTGTTCCCATTGGAGAAGCAGGAAGGGGCTTAGCCTTTTTTTTTCTTTTTCTACTGTTTATTAGCACTTGTCTGCCACCTACAGTTGGAAGAGGCTTGATGTGAAATGTCAAAGCGGTGAAAATCTCGCCAATCTTGCTCCAGGCTTTTTCTTCCACAGCTCTATTCCAATATAGATGAAAGACTTTGTGTCATTATACCACTCGGGCATGAACACCAATGAATTTCTCCTACCTAATCAATTTTCAAACTGTTGCCACTTCTGTGAATTGAAAAGGAAGCTACCCATACGTCACTGCCAAATCCGGGTCCCTGATTGGTCAACGTTCCACCTGAGTTATCTGGCAACCGTAGGTTTTATCGGTCTTAAAAACCCGCGTAGCTATGCTTGAACCCGAGAGTTTTTAACACAGAAACGCAAAACACGCGTTAACGTAGTTTTCATTGGAAGTGGCAGCTTGATAATTCATTGTGAACATATACGTATGTGTTGAAACTTTGCGTTTCATTTTTCATGCACCAACTAAAAGCACCTAAATTTAAGTGTCAGTTTTATTTCAGATAGAGGTTTTAATAAGAGGTTTGTGGACAACATTTGGATCGCTTAGAAAAATGTTTCTATATATTGTTTTATTAATGTGTTCAATTAGAACACTATGGACCTGATGGTTTTTGGGGTTTTTTCTCATTATTTGACATTTTAAAAAAATCCCTCTTAATGGTGTTTTTCACAGTAAAAGTAAAAAAAAAAAGGAAGGTAAATGATGGAAGTCTGTTTTTTATATTAATGTCTATAATGATACATGATGTTATATTACATTAATATAAATGTTTTTATCATATTATAAATCTTCGTAAATTCAATTTTTTGTTATACAGTGATCCCTTGCTATATCACGGTTTACTTTTCACGGTTTCGCTACTTCACGGATTTGGATTGTGCATTGTGTTCTGCATTCTGATTGGCTAAAAAGTCACTCAGCGAGTAGCTGAAGAATGGGACCCTTTGATGAGCCGTTCATTACAGTTCTCCAACATAATCGATGGTGGCATGTCGGTGTATAAGGATCTTTAGCAAAGAAGAAAAAAGAGCGACAACAACTGCCTATCACTATGTTCCTCTCCCGATCAAACACACCTGCAGCTGCACCGCGGGCTTCAGAAGGAAAAAACGCTGCAGAGGATGCAGCGGCTCAGTATGAAGAGCAGTGAAAAGAAGACCGGAGTCACTATCTGTCCCACTGTACTTTTTATTTTTTTCATAATCATTTTAAATTTTCTTCCGTTTAATCCATTCCGGTCGCGGTGGGCGGGGCTAATCTCCGCAATTTAAAGCCTTCTGTTCTTATCGATGATTGAAATTATTATTTGACAGCACACTACAGAAGTTATTTGTTGAAAAAACGTTTCTAAAGTACTTTTATTTGTTAAAAACAATTGATTTAGCCTGTTAAATGGTTTGTTCTTTCTTTTCAATGTATAATAGTGTATTTCATTGTATAATAATTGTAAAAAAAAATAAAGGTTTCTACTTCACGGGTTTTGCTTATCACGGGTTCTATTTGGAACGTAACCCCCGCGATAATCAAGGGATCACTGAATTTTGATCTTTTACTGTACCACAATGTCACAAATTTAAATGATACTACCTAAATATGAAGCATTTCACAGCAAATATTAGGTTAGACTAAAATACAATAATTAGATTAATTAATCGCTCAAAAAAGTTAATTTCATAATAGGGTTAACACTTTCTTTTGTTGTTGCCATAGTTTCATTTAAAAAGCATGTTTTGAAAAGGTTCCAAAATTCAAAAATAAGGAACTTTTTTAGAGGTATGGTGATACACTCCGTTGTGTCTGTTTGTGTTTTCGTTTACTTGTTTCTGCAGTTTGTCCAATCTTATCATTTCCCACTTTTACTTGTTGGAAGATCCCATCTGGGCCTGCACCTGCATCTGCACCTGTGTCTTATAAGAACACCTGCTCTGAATGCCTGATAACCCCTTCAGTATAAAATGCTGCAGATCTTTGTCCTCATAGTCCTGTGTATCTTCCTCCTGTCAAGCTATTCAGAATAGTTTTGGCTCCTCATTTTATTTTTTTTCCAAAATGAGTTGCATTTAAAAGCATGGTTCATACCACAGTTAAAGGTGCATATAAAAAAATGAGATTTTTTTTTTCAAATTTGCAATTTAGATGCATAAATAGATTTGAGTAATTTAGCCTTCAAGACCATAGATGAGATAAATCTCCTCTTGCGTAAAGTGATAAACTCTCAAGATCAGATAAGGCTGGTGGAGATGAAAGGAAAGTGTTGGCATTCAACATTTTTTTAATTTTTTCCTAAAAACAAAATTGATTTCTGTTTGACATTGTATTGGTCTGTTTAAAATCTTAACTATTTAAAAAATAAAATTAGGCTATTTTCCTCCAAACGGGATGCTGTGAGCTATATTTGTACAGGGAATACAATTTTTAAATACACCTATCTTTAGTGTGGCTTACATTTAGTAAAAAACAGTGGACCAAACCACTTGAAAAAATAATGCAGATAAAATCTTTTGGATGAAACTACCCAAAATATATACCAACTTGAGAAATTAAGAAAATGATTTTTTAAGTCCTTTAAGTAGTTGACCCCCGTTTCAAGTGATAATAATAATACCTTTTATTTAAAAGCGCCTTTCAAAAAACCCAGGTTCAGGTTCAGGTTGTACAGGTTCAATGCAACAGAGACACACGGCAGATGAACCAGTGGAAATCAGCTTTTAAAAAGAAGGAAAGCATCTTAAACATGTTAAAGAGCTCTTCTTTAACCTGTCATGCTGCTTTGTCACACCTTAATGTTTTATGTAACAATTTGTGTCTCTTTCACATTTTTGAAGCAGTTTGAGAACCGTTTAGGCACCAGAACTGTTTTAAAGTATCAGTTCTGCACTGAAAAAAATCCAAACGTTACCCATCCCTGTGCTATACAAGGCTTATATCATTGGAAGATTATTGAGAAGCAGACTTAATTCCTTGAATTTATGTGTAATAAATAAAGATAAAATCTTGATTTGGATTGATGCATGTTTAATTCCCAGGCAATACTCCAGAAGCTCCAAGAATCAGACGTCTAGATGGGCGAGTTTGGTTTGTCATGGACACACAATGGAAACCCAATATGTCTTGGTGGGAATTCATTTTCTTACGTTGTTTCCAGAAAATACAATCGGGGTTTTCAAGCCGGCGAGTCCACCACCTGCCAAAGTAAGCCATGAATCACCAGCGCTGGTGATCAACCCTGTCAATCTCCCAGAGAGCAGTGATACGAATCTCTACTGTACCTAAGAAACTAAACACACACTTGGAGAGACCTGCATCTGCAGCGTTCCGTAAATCTTTCAGGAAGACGATGCATAAAGGAGGAAAAAAAAAGAAGCATAATTCTGTTTCTCTCAACAGTTACTGTCAGAGAAACCCCTGAGCAAAATCCGCAAGCCTTGACTGCTCGAGTGGGGTTGCTCATCACTCACTCGGTCTTACTGTGCAACTCCCAGGTGTGATTCTTTATGAGCAGGTAGATGCATGGAGGGGAGCGTGTCTGCTCAGCAAAAACTACCCTGGATGAATGAAACCTTAAAAAAAAAACAGAGACAAATGAATCATCTGGGACTCTCTAAAAAAAAGATCGCAGAACACTTGTCTGTCCTGTCGTTGCTGTATAACAAGGACCAGATCTGAACTCGATGAACTGAGATGTTTGCCCCCAGGGTAAGGTGTGTGTGCAGGGGGTTGTAATGAATGCCTTTACTCATTTAAACAAAAGAAAAATGAAGATCCTTTTATTTTTATTTTTTTTAAAGTCCTGGCACACATATGGAGAGTGTGAAAACACTGAAGCCTCAGACCGAATCCGAAATCCTTTCAAACCCTTATGGTTTCTCGCTATCCCTTATTTCATCCCTCCAAGTGGAGAGATATGGAAAAAAAAATAGTGGCTGTGTCCGAGTTCCTACCCTATTCCCTAACAACTAAAAGTCTGTATAGTGCGGGACTATCTAGTGCCATGGATTTTAAAAGCAACTCGGACACCATACTCAATCCTTTTTCCAAAATTTAACAGAGAATATGATGTCACCAATATCACAAAGTGACAATCGAGTGTTTCACAATGACTATGTATGAATCCACTGTGTTCTGAAAATGAAAATATTGATGGTTTATTAAAAAAAATTCACTGCAACTAATTTTTTTCCAAAAAAACATTCAAACTCAATCCATTGTGGTCTATATTCGCCAATCTATTAAGCACTGATGCACGCTGGTTTTTCTCAGAGAAATTTCTGGGAAATTTCTAGGGCACTCGCTTTCGAAGTTGTAGATTCGGACAGCACTACAAAATGGCAAACGCACTTTAAAGTGCACAATATAGTAAAGTGGTGAAGGAATTCGGACAAAGCTGTTGTCTTCAAATCTGCTGCTTGATGACATCAATAGTCACCGGTCATCGACGGAAAATACATGATGACATCGGGTTTATAACTTAAAATAGTCGTGCAAAAAGTCAAAACGTTACACTCATGTTAAGAAATGCGTTTCTCCTCCACGCTTCAGCGCAACGTGGGTCACCCTACCCCGCCGAAGAGATACCCAGTCCCTTGGGCTCCTTTTTTGTTTAAAAACACAAAAAAACTTTTGGCACAGTGGTTAGCAAGAAGACTTTGGTTTGAATCGCAGCAGGGGTCCTTTCCGTGTGCATGTGTGGGTTTTCTCTGGGCACCCCGGGTTTCCTCTCAAAGCTCAAAAAGCATGCCTTATAGGTTAACTGTAGGGGTGTAACGATTAATCCACTCAATCGATGCATCGATTAGAGCTGAGCAATATGAACAAAAGGTAAATTCTCCAATTTTATTTTTTTTCTCCTTACACTTTATTAGAAAAAAACAATTTTATGTTAGCATTTCCTTTGGAAATTGGCTCTAACACAAAGCATCAAGCCTTAAAATTGGTCTCAACATGATGGGATGTTGGATTCGTGGAATTGCATGAAGAGACAGAAAGATGTGTAGCCTACAGCCACGGAAGATTTAAAGTTAGTTCTCCACACTGCAAAAACACGTAATCAAAAAAATCCCATTAAATGTAAGAAAAAAAATGACTAGAAAGTAGTGAAATTATCTGTCCATGCAGCAAGCATTTTTTACTTGACAAAAACTCTTGCAAAAAGACATCACAATCTAGAAACAAGAAATTCCACACAAGGGTTTAAAATGGGTTTAAAAAAAAGTAAGTCTAAATAGTAGACAAAATTACTTAGAATTGGATATATTATACATCACCAAAAAAAGTGTTTTTTGCTAGTTATAAGCAAATGGAAATTCAAATAAGATCGTATAACAAATTGGTCCATCTTTATAAATCCTCAAAGCTTAAAACTAAAACTTATTCTTAGAAAATAAATCTGTTTTTTGCTTTTCAAAATAATAACAATGAATGCCAATCAAACTTTTCAACTTTTATTGAAGTTTAAAATAAGACTCAAAATGTAACAAAAAAATGGTTACCGGTACCTTCTTATATCAGAAACTTCATTTCAGCACTTACCATGTAAACAAAATAGCATAGCTTTTTTGCATTTTTTTTTCCTTTTAAAAAAAAAAGAGAGAAATTCTAATGGAAAAATGTATGAAAATAAAAAAAAATAAAGTGGCATATTGAATATTTCCAGCAGAATACTGGGAACAACCAAAAACAGTTGGGCTATAACAAGCAAAATAGCAAAAGTGAATTCGGCTATTGCCTGTAAGAATTAGTGGCATCTTTGTTGAGGATGGCATCACCAATGACCTCACCCTGGATGACCGAGAGGGGTGTAGCAACACATTTTGGGTATGTAAGATGAAAAGGGTAGTAGCACGCCATTAACATCAAGATTCCTTCACAAAAATATTCCTGAGGAAGGGGGTTCACAGGTGTAGTTGCCACTGCTGGTTGTTCCATGGAAGAGGAGCACTGGCAACGCCAAAGGTCGATTCGCTAAGTAGATCGTGGAGTCCTCACCTTGCTAAAATAACGGACAGAATAAATAGTCAGGGTGTGAAGAAGAAAAACAATTGGAAAATCAGTATTTTAACAAACCGATCAGGTTTGTTAAAATACTGATTATACTATTATACTGATCAGGTCAGCTAGAAAATGTTTGACAATGATATTTATTGACTTTGCAAGTGAAAGATACTAAAACTAATTTGTTGTTGTACATTTAAAAATAAAAAATGCTATCAAATTAATGATGTGTAGAAGATCAACTTTGCTATAATGAAATTATGCAAAGATGTTTGGGAAGAAAACCACCAGCAAAGTTCCTTTTTGCTATTTTGAAGACAAAGGGCTGTCATTGCCAAATTTCGTTGAAGAACAACCCTTTGACACCCCTGTCTCAGGCAGGTCAAGAAAGTCCTAGTCATAACTGTCCTTACTGGAGGACACTGGCATTTTGCAACACAAAGCCTCTCCATAAAGGGGAGAGGATTTGTACTTTTTCGACACCAAAAAAATCAAGGAGCTGGTTGGTGCTATTCAAGTCTGTGTTCAGTGCGTGTACCAAATCTGAAAGGTCAGTAAGGAGCCGGTACAGGCACCTTTCTAACCACTAGATTATGGCATATGGTACAAGATGGAAATACTTTATGTTACAAACACGCAGTACTGTACAGTTGGACGTTCCATAACATCCCTTTAGGTGACCCAAAAAGACGCAGCACCCGTACCAGTCAACCCCCTTCCATATGGGTGCATGTTTCTAATGCTACGTTCATGCCAAACACTGTTCACGCCTCGACTTTGCATCGACCGCTTCTATACGGACGCCCAGCGAATTCGCCAATGGGCACTTTCCCTAAAATGTGTCCATAAACTTGACAAGTCAGTGAACACATCACAGGCCAAACCTGAGTTCCCGATTGGTTGATGCAATGCGGTTTCTCCGCCGACGTTTTTTTTTTAACTCTGGATATGTTGCGCCACAGAGCCTCAGATCCCGTGTATATTGACTTAACATTGAAACTGGACGCCTCTGCCACGAGACTCACATTTGGTGTGAACACAGTCAAAAGGCTTCAGAACTAGTTCAACTACGCAAACACTTTAAGATGAGAGCGGCTTTGTCATTTGTTCTTTATGTGAAAAGAACCTAACCTTGAGCGACAGACAAAGCATAAACAGAAACGGTTTCCTCTACCTCGTTTCTGCCCATTGCAGGTTGGGTTAAACTGCAAAAGCTGCCCGGATTAAGCTGCTACTTCTCTTTTTTTCATTTTCTTTTGTAGCTGTTTTTGACCACATCTGGGAAACGCACACAGACTGTTTACAGTGTAAACAATGAAGTTCCGGTGTAAATAGAGGCATCAGACACAGCTCATATGAGAAGGGTGGCGTAAACAACGGATCAACAAAACCAGACGTGTGAAACAATTCATGCACTTGCGGTTAATAGAAACTTTGTTGACCTTTAAACACTGAAAGAAGTTTTTTATTTCATTTTTTGCTGGTTTTATTTATTTATTCTGTAAAGAATTGAAGTGACGGCAAAGGAATGCCACGAATTTTCCGTGTGTGTGTGTGTGAAGCATCGTGTGAGGTGAACGGAGGCAGAAAATCACAGGCCTCGTCACAACAGCTCTCTGACGACATGGGCAGGCAATGGCTGTTTTTTTTCCCTGAGCCTTTTGTGTAAAGAGGGTGCTGATGGAGTCTTTGATGACAGTGCAGCAACACACACACACACACACTTTTTGGNAAAAAAAAAAAAAACAATACGTACAAAAATTAGATTCTTGAAGAAATTAAAATAAGTCGCAAGTCCATCTTGGTTTTTTGGTCTGTTGGAGTCGCCGTAGACCTTATTCCTTAGGTCATGTGACAGGAAAAAAAGATGTAAACATCACGAAGTCACTTTGGAATGAGTCTGTATTAGTGGGTTAAAATGACACATTGATGTGTGACATTTACTGTCGCGCTATCCCAGCACAGGTAAGTTGTTAAAGACGTTTCGGTAAAAACGCAAATTAGCTGAAAAGCTAACTGTCGCGCGTGAATTTATGAATGCTAATGCTAGCTTAAGACCATGATGTTCGGGGCGCCGAATGTCAGGTTTTACGACCTAAAAAGAGTCATTTAGGAAACATTTTCAAACCACATGTCTAATTGTTATAATTATGATGATTATTTGTGAAACCTTTCAGGATGGCTGTGTGTCAGTCTGGCCAGTCCTCGCTGGTACACAGCTTGGCCACACTCCTTCGTAATAATGGTGAGTTATTTTTGAAAAATCTCACAACTGCATAAATATTATTTTTAAAGCTAAATATTTAATATTTTAATAGCAAAATTACACATTATATTCAAACTAAATCAATCGCTGTTGTGTTTTCCCCCCTGTTTTCTTTTCAGCGATTGTTTTTTTCTGTTTTTTTTATTTATATTTTTTTATCTTTTTATTCCCTTAAGAAAAGACAAAGTCAATAATCGACTGGTTTTTGCTTTAAAACAGTTTGGTGAACATTTTTAAATCCATAGGGGAAACCAGCTTTAAATATGAAGAATGATGCTTTAGAAAGAGAAAAATATGTTCAGAAATAAAAGTTAATAGTAAACACAAAACCCAGTCTGTGCAAAAGAAAATATCAATTAAATCTAGAAGATGAAACTTTGAACTAACGTATTTAATATGACTTTTTCCAATAATCAAAACAATAAAAATGTTTGCTTAGTATTACATTAAGTAGTAGTATTAGATTTGGATTATTAGATTAGTATTTGTATTTAGGTCTATTGTTAAGATTAGATTTAGTATTAGTATTACATTTGTATTCGACTAGTATTATTGCTTTTATATTAGTATTTGTCTTAGTATTAGATTATATGTAGGATCAGTATTATAAAATATTAGATTACTATTAAATTGAATAGATTATTAGTATTTGAATTCATTTAGTAGGTGTTTCAGATTAGATTTAGTATTAGTACAATCAAATATTAAACGAGTCATAGGTTATATTTAGTATTAGTATTCATATAGTATTGAATCAAGTATTAGTCTTAGTATAAGATGAGGATTAATCTTACTACCACATTAGCATTAGTAAAAATTTGGATTAAGTATTAGTATGATCAAATATTAGATTAGTATTAGGTTTGATTTAGTAATTGTATAAAATTAGTATTAGAGTTAATTTTTTTCAGTATTATTTTTTTATACAATATATTATACTAGTATCATATTAGATTTAGTATTAGGATGATCAAATATTGGGTTAGATTAGTAATGTGTTTATTATTAATGTTAATGTGATGAAATATTAGATTTGATTTCTTTTGGGGTTTAATTAAAAAAAAAGTATTTTTTCAAGCATCATTACATATGAAAGTGAAGGATTCTCTACAGAATTCAAATTTCCAGGCTGACACGCACGTAGAAGCCGATATTTTACTTGTTTGTTTTGTTTTTTGTCCAATCAGATCCCTCCCCGTTTGTCGGGGGCGGAGTTTTCCCCCCTTCCACTAAATTGCGTTTCTCCTCCAGGAGACGTGGTTCTGGACGGCAGCAGCACGCTGACGCTGCCGGCCGCCAGCCTGCAGCAGCTGACCCGGCTGTTCGAGCAGCACCTGCTGCCCAGGAGCCATCAGCACGGCTTCCTGGCGCTGCCGTCGCACCCCGCAGACACCGTCTCCCTGCTGGAGCTGCAGTTCCTCTTTGACATCCTGCAGAAAACCGTCTCGCTGAAGGTGACGAGGCTGCAAAAAAAAATCCCCAACCCCCCCCCCGATCGCTTAACCGTGCTCGCCTTAAAGACTCATCCAAAACGCAATGTTTGATTTCAGCTCATCAACCCCCCAGGAGTGAAGCTGCAATCCCCCGTGAAGATCTTCCCCTTCAAGTCTCTAAAATGCCTGGAGGTAATCTCTATTTTTCAGTCTTGTCCCCAGATTTCAGGAAATATTGCTTTGAAAAAGGATTTGCTGCTTCCACCTTCTAATCATTCAAATCAAACTTTATTTATAAAAAAAAAAGGAGCACTTCTCATACATTTCAACTCGTAACATTTCAAAGAAACACAAAACAAAAACACAATATTCTAATAAAAACCCAACCCACTCTTCCCACTGTTAAAACACCCGTCCCCACCCACACACAATCATTTCTGATGAAAGTAACTCCTAAAGGAAATGTAAGGCTTTGCTCTGCTGTGAGCAAAGCTGATTTGGGAATCTCTCCATACCAGGAGTCAGCTCGTCCGTAGGATCATCGCCGCAGTGCCCACGCACACCGGGAGGGCAAAGGGCTCCACTTCACTAGAATCAAGTCTTTTATATCAAAAACTCAACCTTGAAGTTGTCACTAGTGATGGGTAGATGAGGCCTCGTGAATCGGTTCGGCACATTGCCCATACTGCATTAATACTGTGTTACTCAACACTGACTCCTGCTGGACCAAAAACGTCATTGCAGGCAACCAAGTGTTAATTAAATGGAATCTAAAGACAATATCTGTCATTGTCTCGCTCTATAATGCCCCAGCATCAAGAGTCCGTTTGAAATGGAATTGCATTCTGCTCGATCAAGAGGAAACCGAGAGGAAGAGGAGAAACCGAAAGCCAAAAGCACTATTAAAATGATTAAATAATTCCACGAACTTCACATTCAACACCTTTAGGTAAAGATTCGGTAAAAGAGAATGTCAAACACATGTGGGCGGGGACAACAGCTGGAAGCTGGGCGCACATCCGAGGAACCAAAAGTAGTTTTTTCCTACTATATTAAACTCACCGCTGACTAATTTAGGACCCACGTGACAGTAATGTAACAAAGGAGATCTGGTGATTTTTCTAAATAAAATATCTTTCAAAATAAAAGTTAGCTTAGAGTCTCACAATAAACCGAACTAAAAGCCGGCAAACTGACGCGGAAACCGCCCAAATCAAATTTTCTCCGCAAAGTTCCCACCCAGTCGGGTGGATAAAACCGCACAATCTGGCAACACTGCGGGTCGACGCGCTTCCTTGTTTGGCTCATCTGTGAGACATGTGACTTCCCCTGTGGGGCACAGAAGTCTGACCACATAACACCCATCCTGGCCTCTCTGAACTGGCTGCCACTGCAATACTTGGTTTTTATTCCAATTCTGCCCCTTGGCAGAATTTGGAGAGTTTAAAAAAAAAAAAAAAAGGAATTGTTCCTCCATTTTAGCGTTTTAGCATCAGCCTAGCCCTGGTTTTAATCTCTTTTATTGGTTTTATGCTTTTTGTTTTGTTGTTTTAATTTGCTTTCATGCTTTTTATTTTTCTCTATTTACGTCTCCATGATGCTAAATTTGGTTTGATGCTTTTAATTGTATGTTTTGCTCTCCATGTGTGCAGCACTTTGGGCCTCTTTGGCTGCTGGTTGAAGCTGCTTTATAAATAAATGATGATGATGATGATGATAAAATACTTTCTCACAACAAAAACCCCCGTTACCCCTTTCTATTAATAATATCAGCAAGGTACTCTTCGGGAAGGGTTCAAATACTTTTCTTTTCCCCCTTCTAAAACCCATCTGCACCAGCTAGTTGGACCCCCCCTAAGTGGACAAAACATCCAATGGTTGCTATGGAGATTAAAGCAACAGAAATTGCATGTGTCCTATTCAATTGTAGGGTGTGTTTTTTTTTTCTTTTATTCTTGACACCAAAAGAGAAAGTAACCATCAAAATAAAGGTTGGATCTGTTTTGTCTTGCAGCTGAAGCGGATCCCCCCTCACCTCCTGGAGGGTCTCAGAGGGGTCTATTCCCAGCTGGAGGTCTTCACGTGCTCCAAGAGCCTCAGCTCCCTGGAGGTATCCTCCTTGCCCGGCGTCCGCCGCCCCCTTCGGCGCTCAGACTCACGGCTTCCCCTGCTTCACAGGAGCTGCTGTCGCTGTGCGGAGGAGATCTGAGCTCCGCCCTGCCATGGCTGGAGCTTCACACGCTGAACTTCAGCTACAACGCCATCGCCTGCCTGGATCAGTCTATAGTGAGCCTCACTCATGCGTCTGTTGCGGTCGTGCTCCGTCGTTAATCTCACAGGAAAAACCCTTTTTTTCCTTCCTTTGATAGAGTTTACTAAATGTCCTGAAATCTCTAGATTTAAGCCACAACAAGATTCAGGAGTGCACAGAATTTTTAAAGGTAATCATTTTTCAATCCTTTCTGTTTTGTTTGTAAATTTGGGCTGATTTTGCAACGTCTTGCTGCTTTTTCCTCAGCCTTTAAGTGAACTGGAGCACTTGAATTTGGGCTACAACTGCCTGCAGAGGGCGCCAACGCTCGGCCCGAGCGCCAGGTCCAGGCTGCTCACGCTCATCCTCAGGAACAACGAGCTGGAAACGATTAACGGTGAGGGCGTCAGGCGGGCCTTCAAGACGTCTGTCAGCGGAAATCCAAGAGGGGAGACGATCGAGGGGAATCACTTAGCGTACCAACATCAAGATGTTGCACTTCTTTGGAGGAAACAATCCCCCCTAGATCGGGTTTTTGTAGCAAAGGGCCAAATTAGGAACTTGACATTAGACTGGGGGCCAATTTAGGTGAAAAAGAAAAATGGATAAACAGAAAAAGGTGTTTTTACTAACTTTACTCACTTCCTGCAGATGTTTTCCCGGAGGTTGCTGCCCAGGTTTTTTACTCGTCTAGTATTTGAATCATTTGATAGACTTATTTCTTCAAACTTTTTCTTTTGCTCTGGACAAAAAATGTCAGCTACTTTCAGCAGACATTCTTTTACAACCTCCCCTCGCCACGCCGGGCCATTTCCAACGCCACAACGTAGCGAGCTTCTGTCACGGCTTCACTGGATTCAGACATTTTTGTAAACATCTGCTGTGCAGCAGCTTAGCCTCGTTGTAGTTCTTGGAGCTTATTGCTGCTCTCCTCATCGGTAAAGTTGTCATCGATTTTATGATTTGGACACATAGTGACGATTTATTTAGAATTCTTTTAGCATTTCGTTGACCTGCTTGCAAATCAGGCACATGACTTTATCTCTTTTTCTCTCACTCTTTTTTTAGGTACGACAAACCAAGCATTTGACCACTTAGCTTTGAAAGCGCCTTTTCTCCTCGCCAGCACAACGTTTTTTCCTTTCTACCGCCGTCGTCACGGTCCTTCATTTCCCCGCAGATTCAGTGACATAGAAAATGTCGTCTGCCCTCTTGTGGTGACATTGATACGCTGTTCCTTTCTTTCCCTGCAGATGTCGCCAGAAACCACGAAACAATACTTTTCCAAGCAATGTACAGCTGGTTTAATAACCATCAATTAGGATTTCTTGAGGGCCACAAAAACTCTTCCCCATGGGTCGCCGTTGGCCCGCGGGCCGCACTTTGACAACCCCTGACATAGACCAACCTTTTCAGCTGCTTCTTGGTTTGTTTGTTTGTTTGTTTGTTCCTCCACACAAACAGGTGTGGAGCAGTTGTCTTCGCTCCAGCACTTGGATCTGGCTTACAACCTGCTGCTGGAGCACTCCCAGCTGGCTCCCCTCTCCCTACTGCACTGCCTCAACACGGTAAAGACGTGCTTTTTTACCCCCCTTCGCCGTCGTCTGCTTTCCCATGTGCAATCATTGTTTGGTATTGCAGCTGAATCTGCAAGGAAACCCACTGTTCTTCCAGAAGACGCACCGCCTCTGCGCCGTTCGCCATCTATCCCCGAGAGCTGCAAGCCTCAAAGTGAGTTGTCAGCGCGCGGAGTCCCACAATAAAAGGGTTAAAGACTAAAGATTAGTGCTGCTTCTCTGTTCCTTTCCAGTTGAGACTTGACGACACCCCGCTTTCCTCCTCCGAGTTAGCAGTAAGTCAGACGCTCATCTCTTCTGGTATGATTGATAGTCTGTCGTGTGGTTTATTCCTTTCCTCCTCGGGACCTATGAGGTTTGGGCGGGGTCGAAGTTCAACACAAGATCAGCACCGGATCTGGATTTTGGTTTTCTCCAATCCAGTGCAGACATGTGCCTCTTTGATCAAATCCAGCCTTTCTGGTTTCTTTTTATGTGTGCAAAGCAGATTTGGGGCTGTGAATACACCCAGTTTGCCAGCTCGGTTTGTTGGCAGTAAAGTGTAGAACAGAAGTTGGTCTGGACTTCTACAAACCTGAACGCAAAAAAAGTTGCGTCATATTTGGCCATTTATTCAAAAATAACTGTATAGGGACATGAAATAGCCTTTGGTCTTTTAACTCCATTCTAATGAAATCGTTCATGCAAAGTCCGGCCCAGTTTTCTATCCTTTCCACTAAATGTTGATGGAGTTACAAAGGGTGTATTCAGAGTGGACAAATCCAGATGGAGTCCCGAACATTGCGTTTGGTCTGTATTCAGACTGCCATCTGTTCCGGACCAGAGCTTGTACACAAAACCAAGTGACTGAAGATCTCTTCTGTCACTGGCCAGGAACTACGAGGGCGGCTCAAAACGACGAGAGAAAGACGGACGCGCTGCGCTAAACAGTACAATTCTTAGCGGGACTTATTAAAACGTTATTTGCCGACTACCAGTTTTGAACGTTTGGGAACAACACTTTTTACTTGTTACTTTGGTACGGCGGAGGCGTGCTGCACGGCGGCTACGGCGTTTTAACTCAGAAGATGCTAGCAACTGCAGGAGACGTTGGGTATGAAGGTACGCTTTAAGTGTTAATGGCATATAGATCGTCAGGAAAACAGAAGCAACGTTTATCACGCGGCCGTGGTGCAGCGGTAGGGCGGTCGACCCATGATAGTAAGATTGCAGGTTCGATTCCCGCCTTGCACGCCCATGAGTCGAAGTGTCCTTGGGCAAGACACTGAACCCCACCTTGCCTCTGGTGGTAGGCGGGCGCCTGTGTTTGGCAGCGGAGCCGCCACCAGTGTGTGAATGTGTGAGTGAATGTGTGTGTGACTGGGTGAATGGGTCTGTGGCTGTAAAGGGCTTTGTCCTTGTAGGAAGAAAGGTGCTATATAAGTATACGCCATTTTACCATTTTTTTTTTTTTAACCAAAAATAGTGTTGATAAGCCCGCTTTCGTCCGACCACATTTAAACGAGTTGCTGTGTCTCATGGTTGTGGTGTTATGGCATTGTTTTTAAAAGAACTATATTAACCCTTGTGCTATCTTGTGGGGTCAAAATGATCCCACCCTTACATTGGCATGTTCTCCCTACCATGACAAAGGTGGATAAAGGTGAAGAGGATTTCATGTATTCCATGGACACCAGTGAAGATCACAAATCATGTTAGCGTATTGTCTTGTGGGGTCTAGATGACCCCACTCCCCACTAAAAGTGCCTTGGCTAGCATGTGGGTTAAGGAACTACAAGCTAACTTTCAGGGTGACGAGACACAGAAAAGCATGTATGACACGTCTTCCAAAGGTAACCTCACACTACGGTAGCCCCACTTGGACAAACTACGTAGCATCGAGATCTGCTCGGGATCTACAAATTTTCATTTCACGTTCCCTTTTGTAACCTAAAGTTATTTTCCCTCATGAATTGTGTCTGACAATATTCTTTGTGATTTTTTTTTTTTTATAGACGTTTTTCCACAATCCGCTTGTTATTCCAGTTTAAGTTCAGCCGTGGCTGAAAATGTTGTCACCACGGCTAAATGTTGTTCTTCCGGGACCGTTCTGCCAATAATAAAGCACTGAGCGCACGGATTAAAACAACTATAAGCAGACAGGCATTCCATAATAATCATAACAATAATAAAGGCACGTTTAGAGGAAAATCTCGCTTTATGTTGGAGCTGTGTTTGCTTACAACAGACTTCATAATATTTTCTTCTATGGTAGTATCGTAATTTGTCCAGACCAATCACAATGTACAGCCAATCACATAATGTGACGTCAACGTTAGTCCCAGGACCCCGAAGGACCCCAAACGGAAGTTCCAGGCCCAACGGTTATGGTACCTACACCGGATTCTCTAGGAAAACGAACTCTGGTTTTTTACTTTAAGCAAACCAAATGGGTACCGCCGGAATGCACCCTTAAATCTGATCTAATGTTTGTCCTAAAAAGTAGAGGGCACGGAACAGAGCCTTGTGAGATTCCAGAAAGTTTATTTCGACTGTTTTTGACTCAAGCTTAACCCAGTTAACAAGTTTATTATTGTGTTTTTTGCCACCCATTCTTCAAAGAATAAAACACCTTAAATAGTCTATGTTTTAAAAGCTTTCTAAGCCAGGGTTGGGCCCACACAAGTTTGGAACAACCAAGGAGCCCAACCCTGGTTCCTCATACAATTCCACCCAGTTTGTCTTCCAGGTATTCCTGCCCTATTACCTGGATCAGGTGTGCTCCCGTTAATCAGAATCAGGATCAGGCATGGGTAGAGACAGCTGGAAAACGAATAGGGCGACTGCTTCAGGGAACCAAGGTTGGGCCGCCTGGCTGTCCTAGCATTTCCTTTTATTACAAAATTCTACAATAAATTACTGTATATTAGCTTTATTACTGCACCAGAAAACAAACATTTCTTTTTTTTAAATTTGTTAATAGATACACTGCAAAAAAAAAAATGCGCTAAAGTGCACTAAAATCTTGTTTTTTTGAGTGAAGAATGTGAAAGTTTCCACACAGAAAAAGTCAACTCTTGGAACTCCGAGAACTAAATATTGCAACACTTCAAAAAAAATTCAAGAAAGTTTATTTAAGCTAAATGTTCGGCTACGCACTAAATGCTAATCTGGCTAAATAGCAAGGAAGGGGATTTTCAAAAAGCCAAACAAATTTCCAAAAAGGCAGCAAAAACGGTTTAGTTAAATGTTAAGTGCTAATTTTGTTTTAAAAAGTAGAAGAAAAAATAATTAATATATAAAGAAAAAGTCAAATAAAAAAGAAACCTCAAATTTAACCTGTTTATAGTTCTAAGATAATTATGCCAAGTAAAAGATCTTAATCGAAGGGAGGAAAAAAGCTTAAACGTTTTAGTTACTTCGGTTTTTTTAATTTTCTGTTAAGTAATAATTGTCAAGTGGAAAAAAGCAACAGAAGATATAAAAATAAACTTTTTAGGGTATTTGATCTGTTTAAAGCTCTAAAGCAAATGCAAATGTTGCTAAATGAGGCAGAAAGAATTGGCCAAAACAACAAATGCATGTGGTTTTAATGTTTCTTAAAGTGTTTTTTAACTTTAGGTTTTACCAAAAGCAAGCCAGCTGGTTCATATACCAACCCCCCCATCCGTCACTGTCCTGCAAGAGCCGAGTAACCAGGAAGCGTCCAGCGGAGCCGGGGATCTGAGCGACAGCATGTCTGTCAGAGAAATCGGGGTTTCGCGATTTCACAAGAAGAAATCCAGAGTGAGAGGGTTTTTGTTTTCCCAGCTCTTTTGTTGAGTTGGAATGAACGGAATCACCATTTCCCTTCCTGTTGTGTTCCAGAGTAAGGTGAAGGTGCGCAGGGCCAGCATTTCTGAGCCGAGCGACACCGATTATGAGCCCCGCCCCCTGTCTTCTGCAAATGGTTTGTTCCTTTAAAAAGAAACATCATCTCTGGATTGTTTCCTTAGATGAATGTATAAATAAATGAAGCTTTATGTCTTTTTTTTTTTTTTTTATCAGACCTGGTTCTTCCCCACAAGCAGGAAATCGAGCGCATGTCCAGCTTCAGGGATCAGCTGGGAGAAGACTGGCTGAGGTACCACCATCATCTGGACGGAGGACCTCCTCCAATCGCGCCGGCAAGCGTTACTGCAACCCAGCCAGCTCTTACAAACGGCCTCGGCGCCCCCGCGCCATGTCCATGGACGGATTTGGGGCAGGAGACGTCTCAGATGTCCTCGGTGGAGGTCCTCCCGCCGCCGCTGCTCTCATCAGAAACAAAGGAGGTCCTCGAAGGAGAGCACGACCTGGAAACGGAGTCCACCCTACAGGGGTTGAGTCAGAGCCACCAACACACCGAGTCCACCCTGGAGAGCAGCGTGGCGGACGGTGTAACAGGGAAGCAGGAAGCGGCCTCGCCTGAGCCCAGCCCGGAATCCCAGAGATTGTCCCGGGCCGGGAGCAGGGAGACCAATCACGAAGAAGAGGAGGAGCTAGGAGGTAAGATTGCCATTATCAATGCTACGTTTGAAAAAGCGCTCTAATCTGTCCTTCCGCTTCCCGTCAGTGGACTTGTGTCCCCCGCTGCTCGTCGGGGTCTTCCCCCACAAAAAAGAGAAGGAAAGTTCTGAGGAGAAGAAGGAGGTGTTCCTGTGCGTCAAGCAGCAGCTGGTGCTGGAGGTAGACGTTCAGAGCGGCCGAGAGAGAAACCGGATGGAGTTGGACAGCCTGACCCGGGTGGAGACTAAAGAGACGCAGTGGACCCAGGGGGTAAAAAGGAAAAAATATATATATACAGTTTTCTCTTATATCTCTTAAGTAATTGGCCAAGCACAGTTTAGCATATGGGCGGGCAAGGCAGAAATCGAACCTGCAATCTTCCGATCGTAGGTCAACCGCCCTACCACTATACCACAGTTGCCTCAATTACTTTTACTAGCATCCACAACCAAAGTATGATCAACTTTAGGTACTTCAAGCACCAAAAAGAGTGACCGACCTTCAATTGAAGAAGTTGATCAATATTTAAAACTTAGGTAAATGGACCCATAAGAAGGTCTATAAAAGAAAATAGAGTATATATCAAAAAACACGCGCCTTTGTAACTACCGGAGCACTTCGACCGTTTACGCGATTATTATAATTCCACAATGCTACGGTGTTAAAGGGTTGAAAAAAACCCCCTCTTTTTCTGCCCCTGAACCAGCAGCATGCGTCTACATGCTAAATGTTTCGACTTAAGCTAAAAAAAAAAAAACGTGAATCTGCGATTAATTTTTTTTCCATAGAAGAATCAGAAATTTTCCATTTTAGGTCTTTTGAGGCTCATTTAACCCTCTAATATTCTTTCGACTGCTGTAACTATTCAACGTTTATGCAATTAACGCAATTTCAGCGGATTGTGGAGCCAAGAAAAGTAGCCTTAACGTTCGTAAAGTGTTGCATAACAGTGTAACAGTAATCGGTTTTCTTTTCTTTGCATCAGAATCAGCTGATTTTTAGAGATTGTGTAAACAGTTTTGGATTTACGATGCTTCAAAGAGCATGTTTTTAATTTAGGTGTCGCTGGCAACAACTCCGGTGTAAAAGCTCTTTGAACTACGGTAACTCTTCAACTCTTTACACAATTAATGTAATTCCAACGAAGTCTGGCATGGATTGAAGCATCTTTTCGCAATTATGCAAGACTTTACATTTCTCAGAATCTGCTAATAGTCTTTAGTTGCTTAAAGACGTTGCTACCGTAAAATGTTGCATATCAGCGTAAAGCTACTTTTATCCACGGCAGAATCCGTTAATTTCGTGACCAGTTGAAGAGCTCCGCTAGTTCAAAGAATAAAGACACTGGAGCTAAAGCTCTGGCGTAAATGGCGTCAAATAAAACGTTTCCTGCTCTTGAACCCGTAGCATGCTGCGGCACACTAAATTTTTATCACTAAAGACAAAAGAAATAATCGCGTATCTGCGATCAAATGTTAGCCTTTTTTTTTTTTGTGGAATTAACGTTTTTCCAGCGGATTCGGAAGTTGGAAAAAAGCAGCCTTTTGCTGATTTACAACACTTGATATTATTAATATAAATTTATATAAATATATAAAAAATATATATAAATATATATTATTAATATAAAGTGTTTTTATATATATAATATATATATATAAATAT